>JAMAHW010000080.1:0-51023 GCA_023627715.1 Periconia sp. R9002
CCATGACCCCCCCCCCCCTGTTTTCACCCCAGGCTTGAATAGGTAAGGCGCTGTCAGAAATAGTATACATATGTCAAAGATAGTATACATATGTCAAATTTTAGCATAGTTTACCCTAAAAGTGACAACCGTAGGGTGTTTTACAAGGAGGGGGACCAATAGGAGTATACAGAGTCTATGTAATATGAGGTAAAGTACATGTGAAGTGATGTAATCACTGATTCTTACAAGATATACAGACAAGGGGGGGGAGGGGGGGGGGTCATGTTTTCTGAAAACCACTATACCTTATCACAACCTCGCAACTACATAAAACATTTGCGAGCTATATACCTGTACGAAGATAGCTTAGCTACACCTCTCTTCACCTATACCAGAAAAAAAAACACCCCCGCTTTAATCTAGACGTTTAGTTGCACACATGTTCTGACCCCGCAAAAAGCGGAATTTCTGACGCGCTCTGACATTTGAGTCAATGTCAGAACGCAAAAACTATCAACCAACCGCCCGCTTAAACAACGCGCGTCTTTCGGGAAATTTCTGGATGCGGCGAGAAAGGTTTATTTAGGATCTACGATTGGGGAAATTGTGGGTGTGATTGGGTGGGGAAAGTAGGTAGGTGGTTTCTTCGGCGTTAAGCAGAGATGGGATGGGATGATGACGAATATGTAGGGGTTTGGTTGTTGATAGGCACGTTGTGATGTGGTGGGGCTTTTTCACGATGGTTTTGCACTGGAGATTTGGGTGGGTGGAAGTGCAAATATCGATAGGCAAGGGTTGTGTGTTTGGGATTTGGAATTTGGTGGAGATGGGGTGTTGGTAGGGTAGCGCTAGATAGATTGTCAGAAACGGGGGCTTGTTTATAGCCAAAGAAGAGGTGCTTTGCTGGCATACTTGAATAGCTGTTCGTTGGTCCAGATATAGCATCATATGTAGGGTGAAGGAGAACTTAAAAGTCGTATTCTAATCGCAGATGGTTGCATAGTCCACAGTAAGTAGCTGAGAGGATATTTGTTGGTTGAGAAGATACATTACGGGTTTGGCTAGGTTCGGAATAGGGTTTTAACAGCACTTTCCGTTTTAAAGTACTGTTAAATAGCTTCTCAATGTACCTTCTATATGCTGTTGACAGGTATTCTAGACTTTGTGTTCTGTTAGCTAGCAACCCTAGGATGCACTTTGGCAACCCCCATAATGTATTTTAAGGATCAGTGATTTTTTGGATAAAGCATGATTGTCAAAACGCCTGGGTTCTTTGAAATCTAGTGCAATGGTTTGCGATCTTTGAAATAATATATATATTCTCCACCACAGGGCTCTATTTATTGTTCAGAGGGAGGTATTTATTCTCTTCTATGTCTGAAAGTAGCGATACGCTCTCTACGGAAGAAGGAACTTTCAATTCTATCACCGGATGACCCGGGAAGTGCATTAACCGGGGCACCTATCAACAACTGCTGATGGGGACTGGCTGGATCAACTATAGCTCTAGAAAACGGTAATGTGTTGGAGCCCGAGATGAGATCTACCTCGTATCAGACTGTCTATTCGAATGTAGAGGGGAGGAATTGTTTAGTACCATGTCTGACCAGCTTTTTATCTGTGTGAATATACCGCAGCAGAATGGCTTTTGCTGTAGAAGCTGCTGCTGCTGCGGCGAAATGCTGCCATTTTTTGCTTTCTTGAGAATCAGCGTAATTGTCCACGCCTTTGGCAATAATGCACGAAGCTCATTCCAAATCCCTGCCCCCTTGGTCTCGAAGGCAATTGCGTTCTCCTTCTTTGCGATCATATCACGATGGTGTCCAGATCTCATTTCCTGGTCTCAGATGCGATTACCCCCGTATGAAACGAGAATTGATTGGTTTTTGTTTCTTGGTTTTCGTCTGCGGATACTTCCATTCCGGGGCGTGTTCTTTTAACCATGTATTTTGCATCACATTTCAAATTCTCACAAATTAAGTTCAGGGCTTCTTCGCAAATGGAATCACTGCTTTCATCGCATTTGTAACAAGAGTGGCCCGACGACTTATGGTGCTTGTGATGATAAGTTGCCTCGAAAAACTTGTCTTCCGCTGGACCAGGATGTTTGTATTTGCTCTCACGCTTTCTCAAAGCCGCATTGGTAAAAAGATCGCCCAGAAAACCCCTAGCTTTTTCCAGCAGCCAATCTCTCCCAAAATCAGTCTCCAGAGTTATCAGAAGGTTGTGAATATCTCTACTAGGCCTGCCCATGCTACTGTCCAAGTCATTTTTGCGATTGAATGCCATGGGCATATTGGCTGCCCAGATCATATTGGATGATGTTTTTGCTGATGATCACGTCGCCAAGAAAGACTTCGCCGTCATAGTCGTGACTATTTAGAACGCCTCCACAGATTCCAACGAAGAGGGTGAGGCGTAGCCCGGGATAACTTAATCGCATGCTTGCTGACGCTCCCGCTGCATGGGCTTTGCCTGCAGCTGATAGGAGCATTACCACCACTGGTGTTCACCGATGCAGCCAGTGCTGTAAATATTGTAATCTCCTACCGCTTTTCCATATTGGTCTCCGTCTCTATCCCACTGTTCATCGAGAAGGAGGCATAACGCATCGAATTCTAGGGGCAGGGCACAGATAATTGCAATCTCAAACTCGTCACTTTGGAGAGGTAGGCGGAATTCCATAATCGGTTCAAGGGTGGCTCTAGAAGACTAAATTGGACCGGTCAAGTAGTACTTGACGTCCATCGTTCGTGACGAGGGGCGAGATGTATGCTTAGTAGAAAATCATTTGATGGGTACAGGGGGTAGCGAAGGCTACTTTGGGCTTCCCCCATAATTCCCCACGCAAGGCAGACGAAGGCTGATAAATGCCAATTGCATCGTCTTCTGCTCGATACAGCTCAGTTAGCATCCACGAGATGAAGCTATGTCGCAATCACTTTTTCTTCTCCGATTTTGCATCACATAATGATTGAGGTTTCACGAAGTAGAGTACCTAAAAGTTAAGGTGTTGTACGCCTTGCGTTACTTTAACTGATCGTCCGATGCTGGGATGCACGACCAGCAGCCAATCATTCCCACCCTATGCTCAGCCTCGATTCCTGGCTCAAATAGGGAGCCTTGCGGATAGCATTGCCTCCCAAGTTCAGGGACAAACACTTTTCCCATCATACAAAAATCCATGATCATGAAGGTATTGCACCAGAGTAAGTGCGTTGTCACCACTTCAAAAGCTGCACGCTGAGCCAGTTTTATAGTATCAAAAGAATGGAAACACGAGAACATCAAAGACATTGGGGGATATTTACACGACCCGAAAAGTCCAAGGTTTCGATACCTGTGAGCAGATCTAGGCAGAAGCCGTTACACACTGTGGCACACTGTTAACTTAATTCTCAGGCTGGTAGAACATGATGCATACTCCAAAGGCGAAGCCCTGGCACAGGACCTGGTTCAGTACTTCAATATACCCCAACGCCTATTCTCAGACACTTATCGCAAGTCGAACGGATTCTTCTACTTCGAGGATCTCTTTGATGACAAGGGAAACCTACAAACTTTGTGTAAGGACTCCATTCATCGGCACTGTCTTTGGAAAAACATTTGTTAATCTTTTGTACGCAGATACGCAATCACGCTTTCTCGTAAAGCAACTAGACCATGGCTCTGCAGCCGGTTACCGATGGTCGGAAATGACCTTCTTCTCTCGCTGGACCCCACAGCATAGCACTGTACTTTGCATGGGCATCCCTTCGTCCTTTGCGTCCTCTCTCTCCTCCATTCTTCCAACCATGTGGGACGAGGATATGGCCTCAAATGCCTACGCGGCACATGTCCCCCTCGTAGAGACGGTCCTAGCGATGCATGATGAATCCGTGTGGGGATTTCGGGACGAGATTCGGAATATCGAAAAGGTCTGTTTAATATTGTTTCGATCTATACTCATCCCAACGTTCCTGGCCCATCTTTCCCTTTCGTCTCATCTATCTTCTATCTCTCTTGAAAAATTGAGCTAACTCCCAAACCAAAACCCCCAGGCCCGAACCCCCTCAGTCCCCCACACCTTCTCCTTCACCCCCATGCACGAAATCGCCCGCCACGCAATCCACAGCGTAGAAACCCTAGGCATCGGCGTCAAAACCCTCGACGCAATCTCCACTCACATCTCCGCCCTCTCACAGACCAACACCACCACCACCACCACCACCACCACCTATCCCCACACCCATAACCGAGTGCCCCCAAGAAGCAAAGTCGAAATCCACATCGCAGCGCAGACGCTCATGCTCAAGAACTTCCTCGCGCGCTCCGAATCCAACGAGAAGAGGCTGCAGAACGAGATTGCGCTCGTGTACAACATGATTGCGCAGCGCGACAGCAAAATCATGACGCTCATCAGCGAATCCGCGAAGCTTGATAGTAGTGATATGCGCGCCATTGCGCTCGTCACCATGGCGTTCCTGCCTCCGACTTTCATCTCGGTTCGTTCAACCCTTCCCCCTCATTCCTTACCTTAAATCTAAACTCGCATTATTTTTGAAGGCCGTTTTCAGCACTAGCTTTTTCAACTACGATCCGCCGACCAAGGACTCGGCCGCAACGTGGTCTGTTTCGAGCAAGTTCTGGGTTTATTGGGCGTTTGCTATTCCCTTGACGGGTCTTACCATGGCGTTCTGGATGTTTTGGGAGCGTGGGAGGAATAAGGTGTGGAATAAAGGGAGGGAGATGAGGGCTATGAGCAAATTAGAATAGGCTAGACGATAGTAGATGGGGTTGAATGCGGGTTACAGCGGAGGAGGAAAGAGGGTTTTAAGTATGAGTGGCGTAAATACCGTTGGTTCTGTTGATACATGCCATTTTGCAGATTTGATTGAATATCGTTGATTGCGAATTTATGAAGGACCAGGCAAAAATGTGGTATTGTGTTTAGCACACACTTATATTTGTTATTGCCCATTTGCCCATTGCCCATCCAGCCATGTCAGCCTGTTCCCATAGAAATCAAGAGAAAGGGATCAAAAGAAAGATGCGCTGATGCTCAACTCCTACCAACGCCGCATCAAATGTACACTGCCCCGGACAAGCGCATATGAACAATGACAAAACCAAAAGTGAAAGGCAACCCCGCCTAAAGGTATAATACAAGCCGGCGGCTCCCGTTATCCTTGACCCACCAAAAAGGAACCGTAGCATATTCGTCTAGTATTCTCGAGAAGAACATTTTTTCAATGACTCCTCCATTTGCTTGTCTGATTTCCCACCATTTCAATCCACTTTGCCCAATCCGCTACCACCGAGTAGGCCGCCATTCTTTTCACTGACTTGGAAGTAGCCACCAGAGGATCGTCTTCGTTTCCTTCCAAAGACAGCAACAAACACTACAACCACAGCCATTACAAATAGGATAAACGGATGCCCCGTAAAGAGACCGACCACGGAGAGGTAGAAGGATGTAAAAGCACCGTGTGTGTATTTGGGGGTGATAGCGTTAGGGTTTTTGGTAATTTTACCGATGGTTTCGAGGATAGAGGCGCGAGAGGGGCGGATGGGTTCACCCGCCGCTGTAGTGTCCCAGTAGCGGTGATTCTGTATTACCAAATTAATAAAAATGACTCTGTTTCGAAGATCAATAAGCAACTTACAGCTTCATTGTTAATGATGATTCTGTCGCCATCTTGTGGATTGATGCCGAATGTAGTGCGGATCCATTTCTCCCAGAATACGCCGTCAACCCAGGCGAAGCCCACCTGGGTACGTTCGACGTCATTCATATCCACACGGATCTGTTTCGCAGCTCGCAAAGCCTGCTGGTCATTCTTATCTTGAGCTTCTTCAATGCGGAGCTGCTTGGCATCGCGCAGTTCCTGGCGATCAAGCTGAAACATCTGTTCCTCCTTGTCGATCCATTCCAGAGCTGCGTTCTTGAGCTCACGCTTCGAGTTCGTGAAATCTTCCTTGCGGTCTCGGTTCAAGACTGCAAGAACCACGAGCTTACCATCCATGATCTCATGAGCGTTCTCCGACTTGAGTTCGGGAACAATTGGAAGCCAAACAGACTTCATCCAGTTTTGTACCTTCTTCACATCCCGCATGTCTTTGGGGGCAATGGGCCCGTAATATGTTGACTTGCCGTCGCGAGCCACCATCAAGCGCGGCCACGTGGATATCTTGAAGCGTTCAAACATGTCCGGATCATTCGTTTTGACGATTCTGCCCTTGCCGACCAATGTCGAGGGAAGACGTTCCAGAGCCTGGAAATCCTCGGTGGTAGTCGCGTGATCGTAGAAATAGACAAAAAGAACCTCATTCTTCTCTTCAAGCTTCTTGAACTCGGCAAGGTCAACATCGGCCACACCAGCACCTATTTCGGCGGCGTTGTTGGCATAATCAATCAGGTCACCAAGCCCTCGCATGCCATTATACTCCAAGCGATCACCACCACGGAAGAAAAGAAGACTCGGATAGCCCTTAACGCCGGCGTCTTTGCATAATCTCTTCTGTTCATCACAGTTGACTTCTCCTATGTTGAGCTTGTCCTTCATTGTACGAGCCATTTGGTTCCAGTTTGGCGCTAGTGCCTGGCAATGATGACACCAGGGGGCATAAAACTTGATGAACCAAGGCGCGTTGGTGTTGGTGACCATATCTTGGAATGTGTCTGCTGTCAGAGCTTGTGACAGGCCTGACGGGTTCGCAGTGGATGCAGGCTTGGAGGGAGTAGGTTTTGCCGCCTTCGTAGGTGTGGTTTTAGCCGCAGCGGACTGTTTAGCTTCTTCGACTTCCTTTTCTTTTTGGTCTTCTTTGGTCTCGGGTCCAGTCTCGACAGAGTTGGCGCCCACTTTGGGCAATTTAGGCCCTCCTTTAACACGCGATCCTGGACGGATTGTTTCCAAAATACTTTCCACCCACCCGCTCAGTGTTTCAAGCTCTTGTGCTCCCCTTTTCCTTTCAATCTCTTTCCCATCCTCGATCCGTAGTATTGATGGGTAGTTTGAGATATCATGTTCCATGCAAATATCTCTGAATGCGATGCAGTCCACCTTTGCGAATTTGAAATCATAGTATCGTGTGAAAGCATTGAACGATTCGGGGCTATCGGTGTCTTGTTTGGTGATCAAAGGTTTCGAGGTGTAGTAAAATTCATATAGCGTTTGCCACGTTGGTTTGAAGTGCATGCAATGGGGGCACAGAGGCGAATAGAACTCGACAAGCCTGGATTTAAGACGTCAGTTTCGCTCAGAATCATGGAATAATTGTGGGAAGATTCGTACCAGTGTCCGGTCTTTATCTTCTCATTGAGATCGGTCCCCAGCTCTATCATGGGCGGCACGGTCTGACCATTGAATGTGGTGTCGGGGACTGTTTCATCCAAATCGTCATCCTGAGGTTCGGATACAGGCGCAGCGAAAGTCACGGCGACGGTCGCGAGCGACAGGAGGGTATATAGTATGGAGCGCATGGTTCCGGGTATATGTGTGCGAATGTTGGTGCGTTACACGCCGTGGGATGGTATACTAGTAGTTACAGTATAATACAGGCCACCTCTTAACAGAAACAGCAAACCACCGCCAGGGTCTGGGTAAAAAGTGTGAGCCCTATTGTACTTAGTATAATGCTCCTTGAACCCGTAGGATGAGGGGTGAAAGAGAAGAAAGGAGGGGCGACGTATGCTGGTGAGCAAATGAAACGACCAGCGTGGAGTATCAAAGGAGGTGGGTGCCACGGTGCCTGAGAGGGCGACAGGGATGCATGGATTCCGCCCCAAGGCTTGGCGCACCCAAACGCAACTTCCTTTGATGGACAGCATCATAACCGCCAGCAGACAGCTATCACCACCACCCACGGCTCGCCCACCCGCATCCATTGAACGCCAACGCCGCGCCGAATCGCGCTCCATTCACCATGCGAGCCGCTGCGAGACTTCTTGCGAGCGTTCGCAACGGCAAATTCCTCGAGCCCGGCACCCCCACCGGCCTCACTGGCCTCGTTACCCATCCGTCGCCGCGATCAGCTCTGCTCTTCCACTACAATGCCACCCTCGAGAAGCTGAAGCAGATTCCGGAATCCTCCGTATATCGCCAGTCCACGGAAGCTCTCACCCGCCACCGGCTTAAGATCATTGAGGAATCGAAGCCCGCTGGTTGGGACGATTGGATTCAGAGAGTTCAAATGCAGGCTGCTGATAACCCGGGCGTCTTTCGAGTAGTACAACTCTCATCCGGCACGCATCTCAGAGGGCCCAACCCGAAAAAGTTGGATCCCAGAGACCCGAATGCGGCGTGGGATGGAGACCGCCTGCCGCCTTTCCCCGAAGGTGTCCGCTCTGCCGCAGAGCGGAGAGGTTGGATTCGGGCGATGAAGGGAGATGTTAGCTATGCGCCCGAAAGGGTGGTTTCTCCAGTCACCGTGGAGCCGGAGCCTCGATTCACTGAGGAAGCGTACGCCGTCTAGCTTGTTCATTTCCCCTTGATAGATGCTCACTGGAACAGGATCTCGGAAATTGAGAACAAAATTGGCGCTGGTTTGATTGAAGAGGTCATACAAGTTGCTGAGCGCGAGCACGAGCTTGTGGATTCAATGATTGAGGCGAAGGTGTAAGTCTATTGAGTCTGTCCATTTCTAATTCTAGAGCTGACCACAGTGTACACGCAGATGGGAACCGCTGGAGGAGCAAGCACCGGAGGGTCAATGGTCGTACCATGAGCGACTAACCCACACATCGACACAAAAGCCTTGAGTCTTGAGACAAGATCACACAGGTGTTGAGAGAGTGTATATGGCATAGACCCGCTATTGTAACAATTAAAAATAGAAAGACAACCACATCAAGAGCATTTCCAAACTATGCTACTATACTATAGTATCTGCTGATCTCTCGTTGGACTTGCCTGTTTTATATGCCATTTGTGTGATTAGTGATTGCCTAGATGGGTCGATCCTAAACCTCCACTATGTTCCGCCTACTCCACCTGATATCAGCTCCCGAGATCCACTTCGAACCTCGACTGGATTCCCGATGCTCCAGATGTAACCGGTGTTGCGTATGGGGAAGCAACGGGACCCTTTTCTGGGGCACATACTTGGGAGCTTGTGGCTGGTAAGTTGAGGGGTACGTGTGTCTCCCCTAAACCTATTTTTCTGCATCTGATAAGAGTGGGGATGACAAGAGAAGCGAATGTCTGACCATGGTGTTTGGGCGGGAGAGACTTCTTGTTCCGCGCAAACAGACACAGGCTTCGGGCAATTTCGAACAAACGAAAGCCCTGAATTTCGCTTGGCACTAAACTTGTCCGTTTCGAAGGCCGCAGAATACTTGCAGACGTGCATGGTAGGTACCTAGAAGACGATGCGGCGCAAAAGCTACAAGATACGAAACGCAGGTGAGCCTATTCAGTGCCAGATGGCTAGCCCGGTCAGGATGGTGCGCATGGCAGCCGCGCAACAATTGCCGTGGTTTCAAATACCGAAATCTGGGGCCAAACTTTGTCTTGAAATTGGGATCGTGAAGGAGGCAGTGAATGGCAAGTCGCAATTTCAAAGGGGAATCCTTGGCGGCGGTGTGTTAGTTGGGTAAAAAAGGGTCCTGTCGCAGCGTAAACCTTGATGCAAAGGCGGCACGTCCATGGCTTGGGGACAGCGCATCGACAGGCAGGCGGACAGGAAGGAAAGTTCGGGCGAGTGGAGCGTGTATGCGTGAGACGACAGCGTGAATCGTTAGTTGGCAGCCTTAGCTGGGTCGAATCCCTCCTTGTCCCAAAGTTCACAGTTGCGATGGATGCTTGACCGCTTAGGATCGGCCAGTCGCATTGTCGCGCCGCCTGGGAATCCAGGTGCAAAACCTGCTTGCGCCGCCTGGCTGTCATGTCTTGGGTCAAAAATTTTCTTAGTTTGGTCGTGTCTTTTTTTGGAGGGAAAGAATTACGACGAGAGATGTGGCGTCGAAGGGTCGAGGGACTGCGAAACCCTTTGCAGTTAAAACTAGGCCCGGCTGGGACGGCTTCGAGCGCGCTCACAGTTGGGCCGAGAATAGCGCGAACGCGATGCGAGGGCGAACGAAAAGAGGCAGGCCGCAGGCGGTTCCGGTGAAGGATGGGTTTAGCACGGTACTGTACGAACAGCTACAGCCTACCGTGGCAGGTCACTGGGTGAGCGTATGCACAACACGTCCCGCAATCGCTACTCCTTCCTTCGTTGGGAGGGAGGGACGAATTCTCCACCACACGGCGAGTGGGACTTGAGCTTATTTGGACGACCCGTGTGCAAAGTACTGTACGACCACGGCACAACACCACCATTCTCCTTGCAAGTCTTGAACAGGATACATGTACTTGAGATGCTTATCGATCCTGGGCGGTGCCGTTCTCCGAGTGCGAGCCCATGACTTGTAGAGGGCAACTTGCATCCTACTAGTCGGAATCGTGAGCGCATTGGACTCTGCGCAACTTGTTGAACAAATGGAGACAGGGGTGTGAAGGCTGCCAAGCAAGCATTTGCTATCGTGACCGACGGTATTGATCGGCAAAAGGATGCTGCTATTGGGAGACAAGACAGGGAAGAAAGGACAGAGAGAAAGGAAAAAAGCAAGGAAAAGAAAATTCAAGCAATGGCTATCTGTCAGGCGGTCTCATCAGCTTTCTGATGCCATTGATTTGCCATACATCTGCCGCGCAAACGGAGCATGGATCGCGGAAGACGTTGCTAAGGTGAGAAAAGTCTGCTCGCTGCCCTGAAGGCCAATCGCCAGGCGGTGCCGCATTGTATTTTTGGGCGGAAGTGTGCCGATGCAACCCCGAAGCCGATGCCACGTTGCCAAGGGCAGAAGAGAAATTGTGTCAGGTAGTGTTTTCAGTGTTTGGACGAATCCACCCGCCCGCCATCGGCTCCTTGTTTTTTGTTGTTCTTGTCTGTTCAATGCCCCTCCAACCCAGGGGGTGAAGACGTCGGATCGGATGCGGGTGTGACAGATACGAAGCTCTTTGTTTGCCTGTGCCGGGTCAGAGAGATTCGGATGCCGCCGGGATGCCGCATTGGGACCCCGTCATGCCCACTGTTAGCCGCGCTGCTTTTGCTGCCAGGATGATGGATGGCATGTCGTCACCTAATTCCATGTCGTCGCATATGTAATGTACTGTAAGCTAAGCTGAGCTGAGCGAAGAACGAGAAGCGGTTTGCCCTCTAGCATCTGCCTAGAAGACAGACAGACACGCTCGGCATGGCATGGCATGGCCTGACATCGTTCACGACCAAGTAGCCTCCTAGTCTGTCTACTTACTGGACGTATGTATGCAACGAGCCGGCCTTCTACGCGACTTTCTCGAAGCAGGCAGTCTGATTCGAGGCATCTTGACCCGAAACCGTTGCGCTCGCTCGACCGGCTGAGCCCCCCTGCCCGCCGCCATGGCCATGCGTCATCCACGGCGGCAACACGACTGCATTGGGGCTAGCCTCTCATCTGATTGTCGACTGGCAATCTCGACACATTTGTTTGAAGGCGGCCAGCACTGGACGGTATGTAACGTACCGCCAAAGGGTCGACGTTAGCTAAGGTGAGGAGGCTGTTAGCCTGGATAGGCTGGAAGATGCCGACCACGACAACTACCGCGGTACTTTTGGGGTTTCAGTGCTGTGCTTTGGTCGGAAATAAGACCCTGGCACGCCACAGCCGCTATCTCGCGAGCCCTTGATCGGTCTCCGGTCGGCAGCTCGCTGGGGGCATGCCAATACTTGCTCTTTTACTTTTTATTAATCATCCATTAGGTCCAGGTTAGGCGTCAGTCCGTGAGGTGGTGTAGATGTACCCTTTGTGTAGTACAGTGCAAGCCTGCATCCTGTGTACTTTGTTAACTGCATCGGTAATGGCTCCGCGCGAAGCATGGACCCTGCTTTTATCAAAGGGGAAGAAAAAGAAAAAGAAACCGTTTCCAAAGTTTGGTTCAACAGACGGAGCGGTGATGAAGAATACTTCGCAGTCGTGTGTACAGGCTACAGGCAGAGGCACAACGCGTGCTGGCGTCATGCCACGACTTCACCTGTGAACCCCGGTCGTATGATGCTCATAACGTGCATCCGCTATACATAGTTACAGCATTAGTGTTGCATTCACCAGGTGTCTTTGTAAGAGGTTTGCTCAGGCACAGTGTCGCCATAACAGTGACATGGACGAGATGGATGCGCCACGGTGCGATGGATTGGCCTTGAGTCGGTTCAAACTTGAGAGTGACATGACAGCCCGGCCAAATGCCAAGGGGCCGATATGCATGTTTTCCAATCGAGGCAGGCAGGGAAACAGGAAATATGTACGTTCTATGTAGGTCGACGGGACGAATGCACAATCTGCGAAGGGGGAGGGACACAACATGGTACCTAATGAACATGACCTGCAGAATGCATATCACGTGAGTCTTTTTGTGACCATTTTGTGCCATGCAGCATCCGCAATGGTCTGTCCACGTCCCGGGATTCTTCCTCCTGTTCCCAATCAAGGCGGCGTGTTTCCTCATCCGCCCATGGCATCCGCACCAGCATTTCATATCGCGCTCAGCGAGTCGTCCTGACCATGGTGCCATTCGCTCGACCCGTCCAGGATCCAACGCAGAAACTGCCAGCGCGCGCAGGCCTGCTGCGAATAACAAACCGCCGTGACCCATGCCATGCCGTCCATGTCTGTCTCTGTGTCTACGTACCTACTAGTTAGTACCTATCTATGTATGTACGTGTGTGGTGTCGTCCATGTATGGTGGATGCGTATTCCCAATGAACAAATGATGCCTACACCTACCTTTCGGGGCAGTTAGTACCTGTTTCACAGCTCGCCACGACTTGCTCTTCATGTCAGTTTTATCTTGCTTGGGAATCCCATTCCATCCGCCATTCCCCCTCTCTCTTTCTCTCAGGCTCCTGTTTCCATCTCATCATCTCACCACCACCATCACCACCACCACGATAGGTTACACCCCTACCGGCCTTGCCTTGTCCCATTGACCAAGCATCCCCTACCCAGGGCCACCGCTGCTTTACCTTGTGCTTGTTGCTAAGGCCGTTAGCCCCGTCGATTAGCACGAGCAGCTACTAGCCGCCCTGCACCGGTGTGTTAGTTGAGCACAGCTAGCAAAGCAGGACTGGACTTGGATACCGGCGCCGAGCTTTGCGTCGTGCAGCGGGAATCGGCGCGTGCTTTCAAGGCGCCGCTTGAAATTTTCGTCCTCCCACCACCACCACCACCATCCTGCCGCACTCACTCCATCATCTTTTTTTTTCCCTCCCCACCACCTTCCATTGCCCCCCTACCGCTTCCCGCTGCTCATTTTCCCTGCAGCCTGTCCTCCTACCCGCTACTTCCGCCTAACTTGTTTTTCCCTTTCCTTTCCTTCCTAACCTTCTGTCTTGCTCGGTGCGCGGCCCTGCTTTGTTCCGCACTGCTTAGCTACCTACCTACCCTGCGCTCGCTGCCACCTCTGCTTTACTCCACCACTCCTTCGACCAGCATACCAAATTTTTTTTGTCCCGTCTCGTTCACGTACCTGACGCCAGACTGCTGCCGCGCCCTGCGACATCCCACCTGAGCTCCACTTGGTTGTTCGGCTGAGGCTCAAAGTGGACCTGCGTCTGCCCAGACAAACTGGCTCGATAACTTCCGCCGACTATCATCCCTCCATTCATCCTATCCTCACCTCATCCGCCCGCCCACCCACCAATCCACCAGCCCACCTTCTACCCACCCACCACTTCCACCCTCCACCAACTCGCTCTGGCCGCTATCTGGGTCTCCAGTTAACGCCTTCTCACTTTGTCCCTCCCTCCGCATTCTCCTCATTGGGGTCACGGATAATCCCAAGGCTTGCCAACCAAATTTCTTCTTTGCACATCGCTCGCCAGCTGCTTGCTCTTGCCGTCGCCTTTTGCAGACCCACCTTACCCGGCTCCGCAAAGCTTCCTCGAAGCTCATCGCCCACCGGTTCGCTTCAGTTCAGTATACAGCACCTCTACGTATCTGACTAGATTGCTTGCTCCACTATCGCCATCATCGTTGCAGCTATTTCGCGAACCAGCTCGACTTCATCGCCCGTCGAATGATTGTGTGCCTGTAACTTCCATTGGTCGCGCCTTTCTCCATACCCTCCGTGATATAGATATATCATGGACGATCGCTTCCGCCAGTCAGGCTTGCCCACCCCTAGTGGAGGCCAATATCAGCATGCCTACAATACCTCACAGTCCCAACTGCCGACGCTTCCCCCTCTACATGGAAGCAATGCGCAATTCCCTTCCATGTATGCTCAGCAAAGCAATCCGCAGACGCCAATAACCCCTCATACGCCTGTGTCCAGTACGTCCACCACCGGCATCACCATCCCACCCATTTCATCACAACACCCCCCATTGCGTCCCATTCAGCCATCCCCGTCATCGTACCTCCCAATGAGCTCATCCTACTCGCAAGCGCCGTTGCTTCCAACCTCAGCTGCTCAGTCAAACTCACATCAACTAGGAGCTTCAGGTTTGACAAACGGACTGCAAGATGTGAGATTGGGTGGATTGGGCATGACCCCTCACTCGCAGCTTTACCCTCACCCTCCAGTGCTCGCCAACCAGGAGCCCGATCCAGTACTACACGTAGTCGGCCAACAGGGACGTCGCGGTATATTGCCTACTGTTCCCGGCCGACCAACGCCCGCAGCAGGCAAGGCCGTTACCAACATGAACAAGAATGCCGAGGGAAAATACGAGTGTCCTCACTGCAACAAGACGTATCTTCATCTGAAGCATCTTAAGCGCCATTTGCTACGACGTGAGTACTATCATCATGAATCTTGATTTCGAAGCTAACGTAAAAAGACACCGGCGAGCGACCATACCAGTGTCATTTGTGCAAAGACACCTTCTCCCGTAGTGATATTCTGAAACGCCATTTCCAGAAGTGCTCAATACGTCGAGGAAATCCCACTGGCGCCAGTCACCTTCAGAATGCGCAGTCGCACTTACAGAAGAATCGACAGCCGAATGGTGCTGAAGCTAATTCCTACCTTAGCCACATGGGGACCTCTATGCCTTACTCGGAGACGGCTTACGGTAACACCACTCTTGGCGGCATGCAGCCAATGACCACCATGACCAGCTCTGATGCGTACCATGAGGGCATGTCCATGAATGCCCATCAATCCATGTCTGCGCGGACATCGCGTTCCAACAGTCTCATACGCCCTGGAAGTGGTTTGGAGGAAAACAGGAGAAGCATGTCGGCGTTGGAGCTGAACAATAACCGCATCAACTTCAATGATTTCCGCGGCGCGAATGGTTTGCCCAGCCACATGACCCATGACATGAATGCGTATGGAGCGCAGCAGAACCACTCCCCCGCGTCTGCCACCAATGGCGCCTATCAGAATGGCTATGAGCAACAAATCTCCCATCCGGAAATGACGCAAAGTAACTTGCCGATCAAAAACGAAGACAACAACCCAAACGCCTATGGTCGCCCGACACTACCCAATGTGGACGGCCTTTCCAATGGGCAAGATAACTCCGTGCGATGGAATGGTTCGTTCAACGGCGAGCCGCAAGATAACTTTCTCATGAATTCCAGTATGGCGAGTGGCCCACACCCCGGCAAAGCGGTAGGTGTTCTGACTGGCAATAACTTCTAGGCCTCGGACGAACCTTCCACCGACACGATGTTTAATGGGTTATATTCGAATGCTACTGGATTTTCTAATGCGATTTCATTTCTCGATAACTGGGTTCACGGCCCATCTGATCCTTTCGATAGCAAAGCACGTTCGTTGTTGGCGTTTTGCTGGCCAAACCCTTCTTTGCATGCTCCGGAATCAAGCGATACAAACGGCTTTGAAGCGTTGAAGGGGTTGTTGACTGCTGAAAACATCAAACATTTCTTGGGGCTGTACAAACATTATCATGCGCACTGGCCAATGATTCACATATCCTTCAATCCTATCACGGCCTATGACGGGCTGGTTCTATCCATGATCTGTATTGGCGCAGTGTATTCCGACCGGGTAGGCGTGCGAACGGTGCGATGGTTGATGGATTTGACCCAAGCTTCAGTGTTCCGATCCTCTAGGGTGTACAAAGCCGTTGTTCAGGGCACTCCGGGAGAAACCCCATTGAGGGTACAGTCAGGGACCGACATCGAGGAGATACAAGCTTTGTCGCACATCAATTCCCTGTTTGTCTGGCACGGGAATCCTTCGCAACGCAAGCAAGGTCAAGATCAATTTTGGACACTTACAACTATCGCCCGTGCGTTTGGTCTCCTCAGCCCTCTTGCACCTGGAAAACATGATGTTAGCGCCCTACACCAACCCGGTCCTATACAAGGTAACGAAGTCACTTTGTGGTCTTGGCGTTCCTGGATCGAGCAGGAAACAAGGATAAGAGTTATGTATATGATCTTCCTGATGGATGTCGCTCTTGCAATCTATTTCAACGCTCAACCGCAATTGGACCCCTTTGATATCAACCTTCCCCTTCCCGCTGATGACGCTGCTTGGGAAGCCAGGACCGAAGATGATTGTGCAAACGCGCTCGGCCTTCGAGGAAAGGCAGCCCAGGGCAAGAACGATGCCGGGAGTCGACGACCCAAGCAGCTAGGATTTGCTGAGATGCTCCGGTATCTATATCAACATGAACAGCTTCCCCAACGGGCCACAAACATATACTCCAAATTTGTCCTTATACATGCCATACACGCTCAAATCTTCAAAATCCAAAGGCAGATGCTTAACATCAATGGGGTTCCCGGTTTCTCCTCTAGCGGCACAAGCACTCCTCAGTCACAAAACGACTGGGGTTCCACCGATGGAAGCAGCGGACATGTTACCCCAATCGAAGGCATGAGTTCGCAGCTATCACATACCCACCAATTGCTCCGCTCGACCATGTTTGCCCTCGAATCGTGGAAGCACAACTGGGATGCCGACATGCAAATTCAATATACGCCCAATCAGAAGCGAATTGGATTCTGTCGAGACGGCATCCACTTCTACTACCTCGCCAAGTTTTTCCTTCGTGGCTCACGGCGCGAGGACTGGGCAGCTCAACCTGATGTTCGGTGCCAGCAAGTTTTTCACCTGCTCAAACAAATCAGGGCGCACATTGCTTCCGATTCAACTTTGAAGGGTATAGACCTTGGGAGCGTCACCACGGTTGATGACAAATATGGTATTGGAGACCTTTGTCTTGACATGAAGCTTCTTTTCACACCCATCTCCACAAACGCTTGATAGTGCATAACTTTCCGTCGACTACGTTATCAGCTTCCACGCACCCACCAATCCAGCATCGAGAAAACTTTACATTACTAAAATCGCATTCGAATACATTAACATCAGTTCGGTCGAAGTTCGTCCAAGTTTCCTATATGGTTTACACTTTCCTCTTTCTCTCAGGCCCGCATGCGCAAATGACGTTTGTTGGGCCTTGCATCACACATCGGCGTACGGTTTCTGGCATTTCAAAGAGTGCATAAAAAATGGCGGGCACGACGAAACGCCTGGAGGTTTATGTTTGCATTTTACGACCGCTACATCCACAAAAAAAGCATTAGAACGGCTCCTCTCGAAGTGCATTTGCCAGGTGCAACAAAACCTTGGGGGCATTTTGATCATTATAGATATCGACGGATTCAGGGGGAATATCGGTAGTGCATGGCGGGTTCTTCTTCCTCGGGTAACTACGTTTTTAGCGGCTGACTCTCTGTTGTATTTTGCGCTCTATGGGACGAGAGTCAGCGCAGCTTGCATCCTTCACATGTATATTTTGTTCCCCTCATTGGCCAATTGCCCCTTCATTCTATTAAGGGTCGGAATACGCGTCTCCTCGGCAAGCATAAGTATCGAGGAGGGTATGGCAACTGGAGTACTGCCTCAAGGAACTAGCCCTGGAGAGCAAAAAAGCTGGCCACTTTATAGATAGAAAATACGTTCAAAGAATAGAAAAAAGAAATAGAAAATCAGGTCCCGCGTCTCCACAATAAACGTTCCGTCAAGCAAGTGTCCATGTGGTCCTGTTTTGAGTCTTGTGTCGTGTTATTTTTGACCCTGCCTTAGCAGCATCGTAGGGAATATATGCATGTCAGTTGTCCTGTGATGGCCAGGGCTTGAAGCGAGGCTGAGGGGTGAACGGTTTCAACCACACCCATTCACAAACGCGGCCAGAACGCCAGAAACTCGAGAGACGCACGCTTCCTTCCTTCTTCCCCTTCCAGCCCGCCCGTCTCAAGAGAAAAGCCTGTTCCTTCGTGCGAGTCGCACACACATACTCGGCTAAAATAGACAGCAGAGCAAGAAGCGCATCTGTGTGCCACTGCGACATTCGGCATCTAGCTCGCGACATGTTCCCCAAGGGAAAAAGAAAGCTGATGTCGGGAAATCAGCGTACGTTGCAGACTCGCGTCGAACTAAATCCCCGATTCAGTCTCTGCTGTCTCTCCTTGAGTCTCGAGAATACTCGTGTCATTGTTCCCTCTGGCGTCGGGTACTTGGGCGATACCAGACATGTACATCCAGATATAGCACCTACGTGTTGGGCCTACATACCGCGCCACCACATCTACACATATCGCACATTCGCGGTAAACCAAAACCAGGCAAACTCACCGTACTCACAAACACACACTAAATTAGTTGAAGCACACTTTCCCATCTATCTCTCACGTTCCCTCATCACGACTCAAGATATCACAAAGAAGACAAACGGAGAGTGTATGTGATAAGACCCGCTTTTGGATCCTGAAGAAGCACATCTCTCTCCATCTCTCTCTCTTTCCATCATACGGGTGTTCGATTCCGAAAGATTGTTGGAACTAGTACGTACCCAGGCCATCCCTCCGAGCACCAAACAAGGTTCTATTTACGTCTGTCACTGTGGTGCCGTCTTGTTTTACGATTGCTGTGTGTACGAACCTTGCTGTTTGTAGTCTCTTCGTTGGTTTTGGCTCGGCGTGTTTGAAGAGTGGAGAGGAGGATCGTTGGGGGGGAGAGGCGGTGCAAAGGTGGAGCGAGATGTATGTACGGGAGGCAAGAGGAGACGAAATCGATAAGGTTGGTGTTTGTTGGAGTGGGTTGTTGTTCCCCTTTTTATCGTAACAGTCTTTATTATTATTATTATTATTTCTCCGATACCCCATGGCCTGGGTGGGTCGACGGTGAAAGTATATCCCGAGTTGATATAGTGTGATGGAATAGGGATGTATTTGTGTATAGCTAAGGTAACCGACGCCGCTATGATGTGTATTTGCATGTATAACGTGTATGCGCTGTACGCGGTTGCATGTACTCGTTATGTCATTGTAGCGTCCTTACTCATGTTCTTCAACGCCACCTCTTCTTTCTCTCTATTCAATGCCGGTGGTGTTTTGTTGAGGGAGGGTCACTAGAGAGGTCCCTCCCAGGGTCCTGGCCTGGCTGTGTGTGTGTCAGGGAAAGGAGGGACAAGCAACCGTCAATGTGTAGTGAGTGTAAGACGGGCCCCCTTCGCGAACGATCAAACATGCCTGGCGTTTTGCGGATCCAGGGGCGCGGAGCGGGTCGATGGATTGTGTGTGTGTGTGTGTGTGTGTGATGGAGTTTGGGAGCCGTCGAGCAAAAGAAGGGGATTGATCTCGGGTTACACAAAGTGAAGCACCTGGAACGGGGCCCATCCTGGTCGACACATGCACGTAGGATTTAAACTTTCCCGGGAGCGGCTTTTGCCTGGCTCTTGATACTGCACTACACATTGCATGCGAAAAAAGGGCACATGGGAATTTGGGGGCGGTAGGGGTGATGGTTAAAGTCGTACTTGAACCATTAAGCAAAGCAGCAAAAAAAGGGCAAATGGCTTTAAAGCATTAGGTAGTCGAAAATGCAACAACAGCAACGCAACGAGTTTAAACTTTTAAAGCGAACGGCAGAGTAAAGCGATGCGCGACATGGGGGTCATGAACCTCGTCCCATATAGTAAAGCAAAAGTGTGGATTTTTCCCGTCCTCATCCCAAGCATTGCCTGTGTGGCTTGGCCCGACTTAGGCTGCGCAAGGCTCTCACACAGCACACACAACACCATGACCCGACTAAACTTCGGTTCTTTTCCCGTAACATGGGTATTCGTTCATCCGTTCTCCAAAGTAGGGAAAGGGGTGGCAAAGGGAAGGGGGGGGCATGCCCTGGAAGTGTATGTGGGTAAGACGGGAAAGGAGAGGAGGACCGTGTACCCACGGGTGCAACGTGTGATGTGCGTGGTTGCTGCAGGGAGGTTTTGGAACCACAAGGGAAAATCCGGGGAAAATACTCAAAAAGAAGCACTCGGAGGCTGCGGCGTGTGTGACTGGGGCCCATCCAAAGGGGGGATATAGGGATTGTGGATAATCGTCTGAGCTTTTTTGTGGTTTCTTGCTCCCCCTCTCTCTCTCCCCCGTTTGTGCCTACTACTCTACATCCTACAACTTCACGATCCACTTTCTTTTTTTGTTCTCTCCGTTCTCCTACTTCTTCGGAGGTTTTGTTCGACTTGGTCCGTGACCGTTTCCTTTCTTCATTAGGGGGATCGCATCCTCGACATCGCTATCCTTTCCTTTCTTTTTAATTCTCATCCTCGAGGGATCTCTCACTCGTGCCGCGCACGTTTCTTCACTTCGTTCCCCTTCTTCCTGTTCTTTAGTGCACATGTTGCGCCTCGGTCTGTGCCTTGGTTTGCGCTCTCATTGAAGTGGCATCGCTGTCTAGGACGGTCGCTTTCGATTGCTTTCTCCTATCTACTCTCTTCTGAGGAGCTCGTCGGGAACCCGGGGGGGATAAACCTAAGCAGGACACCATGGTGTACTTGCGTCCGGGGTTTATTGTCGTGATTGTGGGGATGACGTTGACAGCAGTGTCTACCTTGGTCGTGGGCTTCAGGTAGGTAACCCAGTTCTTATCGAGGCGACACGTTCGACATGGCTGACGTATTGGTTTTTAGATACTTTTGTCGTTGGTTTCGCATGGGACAAGTTGCTGCTACGGACCACCTCATCTTCGTTGCTCTGGTGAGTTACCTCCAACGGCTGCATTGATAAAGGGGGGAAGTGAGCGAGTGCTAACATGTGCGGGCAGGTACTCACATGGGGCAACACGGTCATCAATTATTACCAAGACGAATCAAGTCGCAAATTTCGACCCTCTCAATTTCGCAATCCTGTAAGTAGTGCTTGTGCGATTCTTTCTTGTGGCATACATCGTCGCCTTTTCTATGGCCGCTAGGCTTTCTTCTTCTAGTCATCGCTCAAGTACTGACTTAAGAATAGGCGAAGCGTCCAAAGCTCGAGGTTGCCCTTCGTGGCACACTCGTGACCTGGTATGTCTACCGCATGACGTATGGCGTAGCGCTCTGCTTCGTCAAATTAAGCATTCTCGCCTTCTATCGCTCGATTGCTACAAACCGCACGTTCAGGCGCATAGTAAATGGCACCATCCTCTTTGTGATTCTTTATACCATCAGTACAACCCTTGCTTCTGCCTTTCAGTGTACGAATCCAGCAGCATCTTACGACACCACGAACTATCTTGCACAATTTGGCGTAAAGACTGGGAAGAAGCCGCTACAGAACGTCAAGTGCTTCGAACCGTCCAAACTATGGATTTTCACTGGAGCTGTCAATCTTTTCACCGACGTGCTGATCCTGGGCATGCCGATTCCCACGCTGCTGAGCCTGAGAGTGCCCATGAGTAAAAGACTGGCGCTCATTGGCATTTTCAGTGTAGGTATCATGGCTATTGTCGCGTCCTGTGTTCGCATGTGGGTGATGGCGCTATGGGCCGAAAGCCCTGAGAACTCGGCCAGGTTTGGAACGGATTTGCTGCTCTGGGGACAGGTCGAAACGAATGCTGGGATTGTGTCGGCGTCGGTGCCGTTTCTGAGGCTGGCGTGGCGCACTAAGGAGAAGGGCACCGAGGATAGCTCTGGAGGAAGGGGGAAGTTTGGCAGGAGGGAGGTTAAAGAGATGATTCAAGCTCCTATACCGAGTCCACCTCCCAACGGAGAAAAACAGTGGCCGATGCAGGGAGGGATCAGAAAGGAAGTCGAGATTCACACTGAGGAGTTTTTCGATGGGAAAGAGAAGGGGTTGAGGGAAAACCCGGCATGGGGAGAGTTCATCACGGTTCCGAGACAGTTGGACAGTAGAGGTAGTAAGGGTTCTGCTGGTAGTCTGGAGGAGCCGCCGAAAGTCTACATGACGGTCTGAAGAATGAGGAATGAATGATGGAATGATTGCAATGGAACGATTTTCATTTCACACGGGTCAGAAGAAGAGACTTTCTTATGTGTATGACAAGAAGAGGGGGCGCTTGGAACAGGTGCGAAGGAGATGTTTATGTAGATGACTTTCTTTTTACGCTGTATTTTATTTTTAGTATCAGTTGTGGTTCAGTAGCTGGCCTACTGCGGCCGCTACCTGATGGGGGATGATTTCACGGTGTACAGAGAGTTCGATATGAAGAAAAAAGGCATTATTATTGCTTGCTATAACATGGTAGCCCCGTGGAACAAAAGGTCGAAGATGGGAGAAAATGGGGACTTGGAGGGGGTGCATGAAGTGATGGCGTTGCGGGCGCGGCTGCCCCAACACTTGACGAACGTTTGAAGTTTCAAGTCCAGATTTCTTTTTCCACAGACGGGATGGATACATGTGCGGCCAAGGCTGCAGAATTTCAGCAGGCGAACGAGGAGCGGACCAGGTGTCTGGGCGTGCGGAGAGATGGTCAGTAGAGGGTGAGAGATGGGGGTTTGGTGGGCCGGAGTATTCACAGTGCGGCTCGAGCGGAGTCTTGGATGGCTGTACGGTGCGGGCAGATAACATGTAGCCAAGTAGCTAAGTTGCACACATACAGCCATCATCTCCACAACACATACTATCGATACCCTCATCCTTCATCATTCGTCGTACAGGAAGTACAGAACGCATCGCCCGTTCCCTTCGTAGAGTTAGAGACACGACACACCGGCACCCCGCCAACGCTACCAGCTTTCGACCCACCCTGATGCAGCAGATGACATTGGCTCCAAGTCGCTAGAGACCAGCTATTTCACCTTGCTCTTACTTACTTATTCCCCTCCCTTACGTGTCCGCCCTTACCTTTCTCATTCACCGTGGCGGTCTCACGCAGCTCCTTCCTTCTCCTTTGCGCCGTTTCTCTCTTCGTCGCTCTCTCCGCCACCCTGGCTTCCCTCCGCTTCGGCATCCGCCCTCCATCAATCACCCAATACCTCAAGCCAGGTCGCATTTCCGTATCCACCTCTGTCCAAGTCCAGCGCCCGCTTATGAACAGCAGCATGGCTCCCGAGAAATACAGGAAGCCACCCCAGCTACCTCCCAAGTTCACTGCGACTCCGAGCAGCTTGATCGATGACACGAAGCGGCTGATCGAGCGGTCACGCAACGTCCAAGATGCTATCGCCAGAGACATCACCCCCGAGAGCGCCACCTTTGAGAACACCATCCTGCCTACTGCGCACGATGACAACAAAATGGCCATTGAGTCCCACATCATTGGCTTCTACCAGGCCGTTTCCACCGACAAGGCCCTGCGCGACGCATCGACCGAGGCGGAGAAGCTGTTGGATGATTTCGGCATCGAGTCTAGCATGCGAGAGGACATCTTCAAACTTACCGACGCTGTCTTCAAGAAGAATGAGACCCTCGATCCGGAATCGCGGCGGCTGTTGGAAAAGGACCATAAATCGTTCATCCGGAACGGATTGAATGTGCCGGCAGGGCCGAAACGTGACCGTTTCAAGGAGATTAAGAAGCGATTGAGTGAAATCAGCATCGCTTTCCAGAAGAATCTCAACGAGGAGCAGGGCGGAGTGTGGTTTACTCCTGAAGAGGTTGATGGCGTGCCCGAAGATGTTGTTTCGACGTTGAAAAAGGGCGAGGGCGAAAATGAGGGTAAGCTGTGGCTTACCTTCAAATACCCTGACTTGTTCCCGACATTGAAGTACGCCCACAATGCCGAGACGCGCAAAACGCTCTTTGTTCAAAACGAAAACAAATGTAGCGACAACGTGCCTTTGTTCCGCGAGGCCGTGCTGCTGCGCGACGAAGCCGCCCGCATCCTCGGCTACAACAACCATGCCGAATTCAAGATCGAGGACAAGATGGCCAAGTTGCCCAAGACCGTCGATGACTTCCTTGGTGATTTGCGCACGCGTCTTGCCCCCGGTGGCAAGAAGGAGATTGAGAAGTTGCTTGAGCTCAAGAGGCAGGACTTGAAGGAGCGTTCCATCAATGATGGAACAGCCGACAGGTACTTTCTGTGGGATGCTCGGTACTATGATCGGTTGATGCTTGAGAAGGATTATTCCTTGGACCACCAAGTAATTAGCGAGTACTTTCCACTGTCCACGACAATCCAAGGCATGCTCAAGATTTTCGAGGAACTGTTTGGCATGGTTTTTATTGAGATAGTCGGCGAAGACCGGGCTGCTCTCGCGGAGGGAGGAAAGAGTTCAGATATTGTCTGGCATGAGGATGTTCAAGTCTTCAGTGTTTGGGATGACGAGGGCGAAGGATCTGGCTTCATCGGATATCTCTACCTCGACCTCTTCCCCCGAGACGGCAAATACGGCCACGCCGCAAACTTCAACCTCCAACCTGGCTACATAGATGAGAATGGCAAGCGAAGGTATCCTTGCACTGCCCTTGTCTGCAACTTCTCCAAGCCCACGCCCAAGAAACCCTCGCTGCTTAAGCATGACGAGGTTGTTACCCTCTTCCACGAGCTCGGCCACGGTATTCATGACCTTGTTTCCAGAACAACCTACTCCAGATTCCACGGCACAAGCACCGTCCGTGATTTTGTAGAAGCCCCCAGCCAAATGCTGGAGAATTGGTGCTGGACGCCATCTCAACTCCGCTCTCTGTCCCACCACTACTCGTATCTGTCCCCAGAATACGAGGCGGCGTACAAGGAGTCATCCGGTACAGACAAAAGACCATCGGAGCAGATTCCTAATTCTCTAGTTGCCAATCTCATCAACACTAAGCACGTCAATGACGCGCTCTTCAACCTCCGCCAATTGCACTTTGGTATGTTTGATATGGCAGTTCACGAGCCAAAGAGCCACGAGGAGATCGAGAATTTGGACATTACCACTACTTACAACAAGCTACGCCATGACATCTCGCAGCTCGATGGACCCGAGGCACTTGGCGGAGATTGGACCTGGGGTAATGGCCAAGCTACGTTTGGT
Source organism: Periconia sp. R9002 (assembly GCA_023627715.1). Taxonomy (NCBI): domain Eukaryota; kingdom Fungi; phylum Ascomycota; class Dothideomycetes; order Pleosporales; family Periconiaceae; genus Periconia; species Periconia sp. R9002. The sequence continues at coordinate 25,210 of JAMAHW010000080.1, forward strand.
CACCTCATTGGTGGATACGACGCTGGGTAAGTTCTAACCACTTCTTTTTCACTTGTTTCCTGTTCCTCTTCATTTCCCCCCTTTTCTTCTCTGTGGTTAGCGTCATTTGAGTAAATGCTAACCATGGTCAATGAATCAGATACTACGGCTATCTCTCCTCCCAAGTCTACTCAACCGACATGTTCTACACGGTCTTCAAGGATGACCCCATGAACGGCAAAGAGGGCAGGCGGTACAGGCACACGGTGCTTGAGCGCGGCGGATCCAAGGAGGAGATGGAAATCCTGGAGGACTTCCTCGGACGCAAGCCCAGCACCGAATCGTTCTACAAGGAGTTGGGCATTGCCCAATAGATGACACAGGCCCAGCATACCCTACATCATTCATGTATTACTGAAGCTGTGTGCTTCCTTTTTCGTTTGACTGTCTATGGTTAATGCTGCATCACTTTTGGCAGTGGCATGGCCTGCTTCAGACATCAAGTTAGAGAGAAGATGCCTTGCTACAACTTTATACGACTCTTGCCAGTACCACATCACAGGAAGCATGGGCAGGTGCTTTAGTTCGGGTCTTGTCAACAGGCAAGCCAATCGCTCTCCTCTGCCTACTATGCATTCTAGTTTTTATGGGTCGTACATCGACATGGAACTGAAAGCCATGAACGAAAGGTTCGCGCTGTACATAAATATAAATATATAATTTAAAAAAATCTAAATGAACCTCCTCAATCCATCTTTGCAAATGCCTCTACCTCCCCCTCCAATCCCTCTCTCGCAATCCATTACGCTTTCTGCGCAGCCTCCTCCTCGTACTCCCCAATAGCCTTCACCTTTGCAGCACTCGCACTCGACGTATCAAACCGATACGCCAACCACTCCTTAGCCAAACGCCTCGCAAGCTCCAACCCAATGACCCTCTCCCCCATACACAGCACCTGCGCATCATTGCTCAGCACGCTCCTCTCGACACTATAACTGTCGTGCGCGGTGACGGCGCGGACGCCGGGGACCTTGTTGGCCGAGATGGCGACGCCCAGGCCCGTCCCGCAGATGAGGATGGCGCGGTCGACGGTGCCGTCGGCGATGAGCTTCGCGGCGCGCACCGCGACGTGCGGGTACGCCTCCTTGTCGGTGCTCGCCGGCACCCCGACGTCGGTTATGCTCGACACCAGGTCCGGGAGCCCGTTGAGGTCTTTGGTGATGGCGGCTTTGTAGGACACGCCGGCTTCGTCGCTGCCGATGGCTATACGGAGGGGGGTTGGGGAGGACATTTTTTTGTTTATTTGTTTTTTAGAGATCGCTGGTGTCGTACTTGTCTTCCAAGGTTCCCAAGTCTACGGATGATGAAGATGGTGGTGATGATGCTCGCTCCCGACGATGCGTGTTCCCGCCGCTGATATCCTGCTTGACAACCGTCTTCCTAACTACGGGCTCGTTACCGTTGGTCCTGTTCGAGGTGATCGTCGTCGTCGTCAATTCCCCGCTACCGGCACTAACGACTTTCTTCCCGGGAGTAGGATTAATCTTTTCTTCCTTAACTACGCCGTCAACGGTCCTCTGAACGGATTGCTCAAAAGGTTTGGTTAGAATCTCTACACTGGTTCGTTGTTGCGATCCTTGGTGGCCACGGGAGCTTGAGCGTGAACCTGCGTTGCGTGTGAGACTGCTGGTAATACCGTCTCCTACGCGCTGGGCAAACTGTTCGACGTCGCTTTCGAGGTTCAAGGAGAAGAGGCCGCGTTTGTGTGGTTGCTGTGGCATTTTCCTTCCAGGGGGCCCGCGGGGGCCAGGGAGCTATTTAAACGGGATGAATGGGTTAAAATAACGAGGACAAGGCTCAACAGATGAGCAATGGACGCAGAGGTTCGCCTTCCGGGCCGATGGTTGAATTGCGGTGGCTATTTAGAAAGGTTCCCCCATTCCAGGGCGGAGATGGCCCGTTTGGGGTATCCCGCTCTCTGGGGGTGGGGTCATTTTTCTTGCCCCGCAATCCAGTACTCCGTCACGTGGAACTGTTGGTTGGTTCTTTACGCCTTGTCGCGTTTGAGACGGAGTTTTGAGCGAGGCCTTGCTACGAGGATCGGTGCTTCTGCCGACTCACTTGTCAACACAAATTGTAGTATTATACACAGACTATCGATGTAGGCAGCATATCTCAATATTGATTGGTATGGGCCAGTATTGGTTACTACATAACGAAACCGAGGTAATTTAGATGAGATAAATAATAATGTACATGTTTAAATGTTCCAAATCATAGATTGCTTTTCACGCCTTGGATGCCACCATTGGGCGCAACCTCTGCCAAGATCAAAGAAGGCTTGACCAAACTTTCCCGAAATCCGGTGAATAGGCAAGCGCATACGCTTGCCGCCCTTGTTTCAACGCCGTGATACCTGAGTCCCAAAACCCTGCGCCCAGGAAATATCGTAAAAAACGCTCATTACGGGCCCCGCTGCTGGAAACCCCCGCTTTGAAATGAATCCATATTTTCGTTGCCATTGATACCAAAGAATTGAAACCTTTACGCACTATCGTCAGTATCCATATTCGCTAGATCGCAAAGGGAGATGTAGAATAGTTGTTGTAAAACTGCTCGACAATAGCCGAAGTATCGCCCGTGGAGTTTTGGAGGAAGGCATACCAGTCTTCCACATTGAGTGTCGTTGGCACAATTGGGTTGTGGAGCCCATTGCTGCTATTGCTCCATGCATCGTCGCTAGTGGAATTTTGTTGGTTCTGAGCTATGAGATTGATCTGATGCGCCCACCCTGCCGCGTTGTTTGCATCGAAGCCGGACATGGACGAACTGTCTTGAGTAGATTGCATGTGTTGCTGTGGCATCGATTGAGAAGACATTTCATTATTGCTTGGATGCATTGCCATTGACTGTGGTCGTGACAGCGCGGGATCCACTAGACTGTGGCTCTGAAGCGGAGAGATCTGGGGAATGTTCAACTGCGATTCAGCCGGGAATAGCTGGTCAGGTTGAAAGTTCTGCCATAGCTCTTGTGAGATATTTGGTGAGTTCCTTGTCACGAGAAATAGATCTGGAGGTGTGCCTGGATAAGAATAAGTGGGATTAAAAGGAGTTGTAGGTCGCGTGCCCGATCTTGAGGGTCCCATGAAAGTATCGTTGTTCTGGCGTGACAATTGTGGAGAGCCATGGGTCATCTGAGGCATCTGGTTGCCCAGATCTCGGGATGGAGTCACGGCAGGTGTCTGTGGACGTGAACGTTCGTACGATACTTGAGGAGCTGGTGGTCCATTTACGTTGGGCCCAAGACCAAAATCCATGTCATCAAACTTTCGCTTCTGCGCCTCCTGTGCTGGTTTGGGGGGAGGAGGAGGGACTGGCATGGGTTTAGTCTTTTGATGGCGTTTGCCAGCTGCTTTTTGAAGGCGTTCCTCAAGATGTTTGTTTCCAAGGATAGACTCGAACAGCGTGTGTACCATCTTTGCAACAAGCCAAACCTTGGACACCTCTTTAAGCGCATCCATACATGTCTGTAATCGTTGTTCTGTTGCTGAGACTATGGACTTGTTCGACGAGCGCATTTGATAGACATGCATGATGAGGGCAGAAAATAAGCTGTATACTATGAAAGCCGGAGTGTAACGCAATTCGTCGTGCGCTCGGAGGTTCTCAACAATGGAGGTGATCATGGCAGCCGCCTGGTAGGCGATTGTTCGTGAAGGATAAGCATGTTCTTCGACGCCCTCACTGTTGGTTTTGGGGGAGCCAGCAGGGGGCATGTGTGCGCGATGAAGCAAACACAACGTCGTGCTAGATGATACATTTAGTGTTCAGTTTCTCTTGTGGTATGTTTAAATCTTACTAGTAATTGGAATGTAGCAATGCAGCCCAGAAGTGATGGCGAGATTTCTCCCAATGGACCTCTGGAGGACAATTTTGCAGCCAGTCTGCAAGCGCCATGTCGCTGTGCGTGAGGTCAATGGCATTCGTTCGTCTATATTTGGACGCCACGGAATACTGTTGAGACAACACCAAGCCCATAATCTCGCACAGTTTGACATAGTTGATGAAGAAGTGAACATGAACAGGATCTGGAGCGTATTCGGCGGGGCGATCAGGTTCGTCTTCGATGAAATCATCTTCCGTGATCATTTCGACGTCCGAATCTTCTGGGTTGATGGCGACTGGGCGGCCGAGGGCCACCGCGACCGATCGGTCACGGGAAAAGAGTGTCCACCATATCCGCTTCCACAACCGCTTATCTGATTTGCTGAGTTGAGAACCCTCCACACTCCGATGCATGCCAGAACCTTGAGCTACTACAATGCCCACTCGGCTCCAGTAGAACACATTTTTGGTAACATCTTCCGGACCCTCCCAGTACCAACCCATCAAGATGAGTGATTGGACAATCGTTACCCGATCGTCTTCATAATTGGCGTCGAACAGAGCCTTTGCGCGCTTATAGAAGGTCATCGCGGCAGGGGTAGTGGAGCCGCTGGAATCCATTAACTGCGCATTAGTGCAGACGCGGGATCCAGCCAGCAGGATGGCCTGTAGTAGAAGGAGGGAAGGAGGGTTCTTTGGGTCCCGGTACTGGCGCATGAAACGACTCCGATTGATGACAGGTACGACAGGAGCCACCCATCGAAAAAAGGCATCAACCAACTCATCGCACAAGGATCTTGGGGGAAGTAAAAAGGCTCCTCGCTGATGCAATATCTCGATCTCCATATTGTCAAGTTCGTTGACCCGCGCTTTCGCACCACGGACATTCTCGGGTAATGGGTAATGGACGGTATCTGTGGCGCCATAGCGATCGTGAACGAGCAGAGACAAGTTGGAAGATTCGCCCAAGTATGCGACACGGCCGGCTTCCTTGATGGGGGCGCGGGCGAACTTTGGCTTCATGAATTGCACATAGGTGCCATTATGAGTAGCTTGTTGGGCGACATAGGCCGTGGACATTGTGGTCGAAGGAGTGCCATCGGGGGAATTGTATACGGTCGTCTTATCGCGCAGTTCGGCATTGGGGGTGGTGGAAGTGTTGTTGTTATTGGTGGTGGTCGTGGTGGTGGTACTCGGCGCGGGCGAGCGTTCGTCGTTGTCACCGGTCTCGCTTCAAGGCAATCAGAGGGCGAAATTCATGAATGCAGAGACGAAAAACAAGCTTACCTCTGCGAGTCCTGGGTCTTGATAGCTTGGGTCTTTTTGCGCTTGGGGGCGGGGATGCGGCATTCTATGGAGAAAGCAGTGCAGTTGGTGCAAGGCACCCCGAGGCTGGCGGCGTCGCATCGTACCTGAGCAACGGAGGGTTAGGATCTGATACAGGGGCGGTGAGGGCGGTCAGGAACGCACCTTGCGGGCATGGCAGGCTGCAAGAGTCGGCTGTTAGCAAATGTCACACACACAAATATGACTAGAAGTTCTTGCGCATCGCGGCGCAACCTCGTAGGTTGTCTGGATCTAGTCCACGATGCATGGTCCAGTGTCCAGCGTCAGCCAGCAGCAAGCAGGAGGCCAACCTCGGTGCCGAGGCATTCGTCTGGATTACTTTCGTCTGCCTGCAAGAGGGCGCGCTCAGAGCACCACAAACGCGACCGCTGTTGCTGCTAAACCGCGCCGGAGGAGTTGGGCTTCAACGGAATACTCACTTTCGCAGGCCCGAGATGCTCTTTGCCGCCTAAAAGATGGGTGCATCTGCGCTTGCGCTCCTGTCCTGTTGCGTACATGATGGTGAGCTATGGATTCGCCAGGCGGGCGGGGAACAGGACGGGCAGCAGGGAGACGTACGTAGCTGTACCATTGCCAGGCTGGGCCGCCAGAGACGGCGCCGGCGGCTGCTGAGTATTTGACTGCGACGGCGACTGCGACGGCGGCGCAGACATGAAGGTTTGCTCCCCAGACATGTTGCGGTGGTGTGTTGATTCGAAGTCTATACGGATGCACTTAAGTCTCGAGCCAGACAAGCCGACGGCGACCGCAATAGCAGGGGCCAGTGCGCCAAGAGCTTCGAAAGATTTAGTCCCCTCATACTTGGGCTGCGCCATGCGTGCACACATTGATCTTCATTTTAGCTTACTCGTTTGAAACAACAAGCACACGTCTCCTGCGTTTCATTTTCTTTTTTTCTTCTTTACATGAGATATATGTCTGTCCAGTCTGTACAAGATGCAGCGGCAGTTCTGTCCTCATCTGCGCACCATTCTTCGTCTCTTGCACTTTCCCCATTGTCTTGTTTAATGGGAACATTGAATCCTGATACCCGTAAGATGCGAAGCCATGTCATTCAAAGTACCCTCCATTACTACAATGATGCTGCATTCCTTCTATGCCTGAAGGCTTCTAGTTTGATGAACTTGTTGTCAGCGTTGAAATATTTCAACCTCACGTCTCCCACCTGCTCCGCGACAACCTCTTCTTCCGATGCCCATAGGTATGAATCGTGCTCTATAGGATCCAGCGTAACACAATCTAGGCTCTTGACCTCCATCTCGAAGATGTGCTTCACCCATTGCCCGCTTCTGGAAGCGAACGTAAACATTCCCACTTTCCGCACGACTCGCTCAGCTTCGAGTCCCGTTTCCTCCTTCAACTCCCTAACAGCACCGTGAAGGAGCGTTTCATCGGGTTCATCGACTTTCCCCCCTGGAATTTCCTATGCTTGGTGTCAGCTGGAACGAATGGTAAGGCTTGTGGCCATTACCCAGAATTCAGGGAAAGCCCTCTCTGTCTTTGCGCGCTGAACAAGCAATATTTTCTTTTCCGTGTTGAAAACAGCGACTCCGACACAGACGAATTGATGTTCGGGATGCTGGAGCAAGTACTCTTTTTCGGACACCAGGTATTCGTGAACCGATGGATCACACTCAAATGATCGTCCCGACAAGGGGGTATTCAACATATTCGTGGGAATAGCGGTCATTATTCCAATAACAAAAAGGATTGTGGTGGGCCTTCGATGTGGGGACTTCGTCCCTACTTATGTTACTTAGATGCCTGACCTTGAGCATGGCTGCCTTGTACAGCCACAGATGGCGTTCTACTCGATGCGCCTCAGCCAGTTATAAATCAACAAACGATATCACAAGTCAATACTAGTATACGGATTGGCACAATCTTCCAAGGCAACAGGGAAACTAAATACCATAGAACTTACCCGGCAATGGAATTATTTTCCTCTTCAAGTGTTCAGTTACAAGCAAGGCTGGCGAACACCAGCACGGAAGTTCTTAATTAGAAAGAAAAGCTTCTTGTTACCATCGATCAAGATTATGTTTCAAAGCCTCAAAAACAATTTTCAGGGCTACGTCTATCTAAAAAAACATATATGTTGTTTGCGATTTACTGGTTGGCGACATCTCTTGTGAATTCAACAGTTCTTTACTCGCGGAAGAAAGACACCATGCTCTTGCATTAAGGTTTTAGCTTGTCTGTTTTCGGTTAACCGATCTTGATTGTTGGCGCGTGCTTCGATGTTTGGAACTTTGTAGCCGTCACTCTCTGTCATCACAGCTATTCACTCTCCTGCTGCAAGCCAATTCCTACACTCCTTCATTTCAGGCGCGCGTGCATTTTCTCTTGATTCAAATTTCTGTACGATAAAAGTACACCATGCCGCGCCCAAGGAGGGCCAAAGTCGCGTCTGCGACCACGCGCGTCGCGATACCATCATCCAAACCCGCAGATCCCACCCCGCGCAAACCCCAACCCACACACGCCTCCAAAAAGAGGACAACAGCCATTGCCCAGCCCTTGGATACATTCAGCGATGATAGCGATGGACTAGTTGTGAGAGCGACTCGGTCGCAAACAAGGATGCCATGGCAACCCGAGCCACAAAAGGACGTCGACTTTACCATGACCGGCGCGCTTCTTGTTGATACGGTTGAGAACGATGCTCCTGGGTCGAATCATCGCACGCCACCGTCAAGGGCTTCGAAACGGACGCGGAACTCGCTAGAGGGGTCTAGAGGATCATCGACGAAGAAGACACCAGTCGCACCCGCATCACCGCGGGAGCATTCTGCGAGATCAAATGCACACCAAACACCTGCGCAAGAGGACAGTAGTGGTTTTGGGGATCATTTGCTGTCGTTCACGTCGTTAGGGTCAGATTCTCCTGCCCATGGAACACGTCCACCATCTGCTATCAAGATCGGGGCGACGCCCGCCCACGAAGATTCTATTCTCGCTTTGACGAACTTCAAGCGACGACCCAGGCAGCATAGTCTTTTAAGAGTAGTTCAACAAACCACCGACGTTGAGGACAATGATTTAGACGACTTCGACTTCGACGATTTCCTACCCGAAGCTGAATCCACCCCATTGCATGTCACAAAAGCTGTACCTGGCGATGTCACTGGAAACGATAGTGGAGTCAATCTGTCCAGCTCAGGATCTCGTGGCAAAAAAAGGAAGTTGTCTCCAGTCGTTCAAGTGCCCCGATCTTCTCCGCCGTATGACGCGGATGCAGATGTGGAAAGTTCTCGGTTGTCATCCCCAGAGCTACCGGAAGTTATACATAGCACAGAGGAAGTGCACGATACACAGGGCATGGATGAAGCGGAAGCTCTTAGTGAGACCATGGCTCCACCCATGTCTAGCAGCGACTATGAGAATAATGTGATAGACCACCCGCAACCCACTCGTCGGACAGCAAGGAAGACAAGGGGCCCGTTAGCCAAAGCGGCTAATCGGACAGATTTAGAAGGCGAGGCAATTGACCGTCCTAGGCAGGCTAAAGGGAGGCAGAAGCAGAAAACTGATGGCGGTCTGTCCACAGCTAAATTACAATCGCTTTTGCCTCGTCGGCGAGCGCAAGTCCGACAAGAAACCCAATTTGACCTCCCAGAGGAAGATGATTCAGACATGGACGAGCTAGCATTACCATCTCGTCGTCATACGGCAGCAAGCAGGAAATCCGTACCACCCAAGGCTAAGAAAAAGACACGCGCGGCGAAAGGGTCGGCCCCAAAGCCAGCACAGAAAAATGTCAGAACCTATGGCCGGCGCCCATCATCTGACAAAGAGAATGAAGAGGCAGGAGATGAGGAACTTAGTGAAGGAAGTGGCGCTGAAGATACGACAGAGACTGCTACGACGGCAAAAACAAAACCCTCAGACACACTGGAACTCCTGGCAAAGAAATTTGAAGAGGTGGATGAATTCGAGCTCGATTTTGAGAGCGTGAGTTATGTGCAGACGAGCTCCCCATCTCGATGATGACTGTTCACGATTCGTACATTGTAATTTTTCTTGCGTGCAGTTTCAGCAGTGCATAGTTCCAGGATGAGCAGAGTCCTTGATAAAGAAGCTTTTCATGACTGATGACGGGCGGTGACGTGACGCAGAGCTGTTCGGGGGGCTATTGTTCACATCGTGTTGGATGATGATAGCTGAATAGTGTATTCGGTTCTGCGAGCAATATGATGTACACTTGATGTTTCGATTCTACGCAATGCAGACTTGTGCGGTATATCACTACATACACGCACAAATGTGTACATGCTTCACGTGCCAACTGAGTGCGGGCTGAAACCAAAAGCTAAGGCGGTCTTTGTTTGCGAGAAAATGCGGTTTCAATAGTAAAGATGTGAAAGGTGGCCTCTGGAAAAGCAAGTACATGCGGAGGAATTAATCAACGGGCACGATTCATGAGGACATTGGCGTCACGTAATTATAGATGGCCTGGCGCGGGCGGAAAACGGGACCCCAAGGCGGGAATGTCGGCCTTGTCGTAATAAGTGGAGGGGGCACGGCCTGGCCTCCTCTCTCGACACATGCATACGTAGTCCGTCCTCGATAAGCCCGCCAGCTTCACCGAGACGAAACATCCACTTGTAACTTAACTGACCGTCGACTTGCTTGCCTACCGCACCTTGCTGCAACCGCGTCCTTCCTTCTGGCCATCGCGCGCAAACACCCCTTCCTCGCCTCCCTCCTCCCGAGAATGCCCCAGTGAATTCGAACATGCCCATTCCTGACCATCTGTCCTATGCTGCTCCTCGATTCACCGCTGCGCCCGGCTCACCAATGCCATGAACCCCACCAATGGCTCCCCATCCTTCAAGAGCAGCTCGTCTGCTGCAACGTCTACGCTCCGCCCACGCACCCGTCGCTTGATATCAATCGAAGATGAACTGAATCCCGCCTCGGCCAGCGAGCACACATCCCCCGCCGCCTCTAGATCCGCGTCGCCCATCCCCAGTACCCACCCATCGCGCTCCAACGTCACCTCGGCCCCAACCTCTTCGTTTACCCGCTCTCCGTCGCTTGGTACCCAGCTTTCACAAGCCAGTCGCGATTCCTCAAACACGCTGTATGGATTATTGGGGAATCCATGGTCTGCCATCCAAGGCCTTGCTACCAATGTCCTGGGAAGTGAGACGGGTGTGAAGGCCGATGGCACCACCACATCGAACCGACGACGAAAACCCCTGCTGGCCGCCCACCGCCGCACATCGAGCAGCGCCCCGCCGAAACAATGGGGTCCGACAGCATCACCCGGTTCTCAGGTTGGTGCTGGAACCCAGGAGGAAAGAGTGAGCATGGTGCGGGCGATGAAGCGCAGAGACCTGTTAATCGCCAACGAGCATTTGGTGCCTGACTCCGTCGGTCGCATAAAGCGAAGGAATTCGGACGAACGACTCAGCTCCTCTGCACCACCTGGCGATCATGACGATCGGGATGCCCTCATCTACATACACCATGTGAAGCCGGAGGACACCTTGGCCGGCATCACCATCAAGTACAGCTGTCAACAAGCTGTGCTCCGCAAAGCCAACCGTATGTGGCCTAATGATACCGTGCAGACGAAGAAGACCATTGTCATTCCAGTTGACGCCTGTGGCGTCAAAGGGCGCCCCGTGGCAGGCCCTGATGCGCGGGACGATGACCTTTTGATTGGGGACTGGAGTGAAAACGCAGATGCCGCTGCTGTGAAATCTCCCGGCCTACCAAATGGCTGGATTTCTTCAAATTCGAAAGACCAAGACACAACTTCGGTTGTTTCGTCCTCCATCTCCAACAGTGAACCTGAAAAGCCCTGGAAACATGATTCCTGGGTGCTCCTACCTAACAGCAAAGAACCCACAGAAATTGGCCGCATGCCGCGTCGAGCATTAGGCTTCTTCCCTCCTGCTCGACGGAAATCCCTCACTTTCTCGGATACCGGTTCCACACCCCGAGCGTCTCTTGATCTTACCCGTTCTTCAACAAGTACATCATCACAATCGCAATTCACCTCACCCGCTGCAAACCCAAGAAGGCCGCGTGCATCCAGTATTTTATCCAATGTCTCCTCAGCTCACACTCGTCAGCGTAGCACATCTGGTTTCCAACTACATGGTCCTGGAGGTGTAGGTACTTTGGGCAAAAACGTGCGTAGCCCAGGGCCTGCTCAAGACGGATTGAATAAACTTTTCGCTCAGCATCTTCCCAATGTCGAGCCACCACCCGGTCAGGAGTACTTTACACCTTGGGCCCCCTCGCTGCTGGAGGAGTCAGGCATTTCAAACCAGTATGCAGGATCTGGCGCTCATACCCCGCTCAGTGGTGGGGAGATCAGTTTGCAAGAGATTGGCGGCGCAATAGAAGGCTGGGTGCGCAAAGTAGGCAATCAAGCGTCGAAGCTTTTGAGTGAGCCATCTACCCCCGGTCAGGGTAAAAGGTCGGCAGTGCCAGTCATTGGAGCTACCGGGGGTGATCTTGGAGATCTTATCGAGCTAAGAGACGATGCCTTTGAGGTTGGTGATGGTGAAGCAGGCCGGGGAAGGAAGGGGAACGACTCGGCGATTCCGTCGTCCGAGCAGTATCAGAGCGCTAGACCAGACATCAACGTTGCATTGCGCCCAAGGGGCAAGGGTGGTGCTAGCAAGAAAGACTAGATCATTTACTCGGGCGTTAACCCTTCAAAAGCACAGCGTGGTGTCTAGGAGTTTACAATCCGCATTAAGAAGTACATGCAGGCATGGGTTTAAGGTAGTCTTTGAAGACTTAAAGGCATTGCGGCGTAAATGAGTTGAGTGAAAGTGTTTGAATTTCCGATTTTACTGCTTTACAATTTTGTACAAGTATATGTAGTGTTTACCAACGGATTATGGGCTGCCATTGTCCTATATTCACACCGCGTGTACATACAAAAACATTGATGCATTCAATGTTGGAAGGACTGAGCGTCCCGTGACCCGCTAGCCCGTGCTTTGGACTGAATATTATGATACACAGGACGACTTTCCATCTCCAAAATCATCATCTTACTATCTTGAAGCTATATGAAGTATCAGCTCGCGATTGCCCCATTGGGGCGACTGGCGCCGGCCCAATGTACAACCTTAGGCGTTCAAACTGGAAGGTCGCTGAGGTTTGCGCGGTTTGGCTCGGCTTTCAGTTCGCGACGGTCCCACTTCACAACTACGACAGCTGGAATAGCGAACTTGCGAGCCCCCACTCTCTCTACGATCACCAACCCTTTTGTTCAAAGACGCACCTTATTACCAAGTGCGAGGACTGAGTTTAGGTCCAGAGCATTGTTTTCGACTATGCATCGTGCTCCCGCAGCTATGGTGACCAAACCAGTGCCCGCAGAGGTGACCCTCATGAACACCCCTCGCGACCCTAACACACTGTCCAATTACCACAATTTTGTGACGAGGCGAACGAGCGCCGAGTTTGAAATTGATTTCGAGAAAAAGATCCTGGACGGCGGTGTCACGCTAGGATTAGAGAGTTTGACTGAGAAGGAGACCAAAGAAATTGTATTAGACACGAGGTGAGTTCATTCAGTCGATAACTTCCTGGATCAGGACGGCTTAAAGTTAATTCATACAGCTTTTTGGACATCTCTGACGTGAAAGTCGATGGAAAGGATGTGAGATGGAATGTTGGCGACCGCATTGAACCTTACGGAGCACCATTAAACATCACGTTGGACGCAGGTGTGTCAAAAGGCACGACGATTGACGTTTCGATCAAGCTCTCCACAACCGAAAAATGCACCGCGTTGCAATGGATGGCGCCAGAGCAAACATCTAACAAAAAACACCCTTATATGTTTTCGCAATGTCAGGCTATCCACGCCCGATCCGTATTTCCTTGCCAGGACACGCCAGACGTGAAATCGACTTTTACGTTCAAGTTGAGGTCTCCACTTCCCGTGCTAGCTTCGGGGCTGCCTACCGGATCTCATGAGTACCTTCCTGGCAAGGACGGCAAGGACGGAACGCTGCTATATACTTTTGAGCAAAAGGTCCCGATCCCAAGTTACTTGTTCGCCGTCGCAAGTGGTGATCTTGCTTCTGCTTCTATCGGTCCCCGTTCTACAGTCTGGACTGGCCCGGAAGAGCTGCTAGACTGCCAATGGGAACTTTCTGGTGAAATTGAGCCGTATATGAAAGCCATTGATTCCGTTGTGAAACTCCCCTACCAATGGACTCAGTACAATGCACTCATCCTTCCACCCTCTTTCCCTTACGGAGGAATGGAGAACCCAACGTATACGTACGCCACGCCCTCTATCATATCTGGCGATAAGCAAAACGTCGATGTTATTGCACACGAACTCTCTCACTCTTGGTCCGGAAACCTGGTTTCCGCAGCTAGCTGGGAGCACTTCTGGTTGAATGAAGGATGGACTACGTATCTCGAACGTCGGATCCAAGCGTTCATCCACGGCGAGCCGCATCGCCATTTTTCTTCCATAATCGGCTGGAAGGCGCTCGAAGAGTCCATCAAACACTACGGAGAAGACCACCCATACACCAAACTCGTCGTCGACCTCAAAGGCGAGGACCCAGATGACGCGTTTTCGTCTATCCCCTACGAGAAGGGATTCCACGCCCTCTATGCCTTCGAACTGCTCCTCGGCAAGGAAAAATGGGACTCGTTCATTCCGCACTACTTCGACACCTTCAAGTTCAAATCTATCGACAGCTACGACTTCAAATCCAACCTCATCGACTTCTTCGCCAACGACGCGGAAGCCAAGAAGAAGCTCGACGACTTCGACTGGGACGCTCTCTTCTACAAGCCCGGTTTCCCTGCGAAACCAGAGTTTGACGACACCCTCGTCAAGACGTGCTACTCGCTCGCCGAGAAATGGAAAGCCCACCTCTCCTCCGACAAGGGCAACAAGGACGACTTCAAGCCGAAGAAGGAAGATATCGAAGGCTGGATGGCAAACCAATCCGTCGTTTTCCTCGAAAGCCTGCACGCTGTCGCTGAATCGTTCACCCCCAAAGACGTCCACCTCCTCGGCGAAACGTACGGCTACACGTACGAGAAGACGAAGAACATCGAAGTCGTCAGTCGCTTCTTGACCATTGGGTTGAGGGCCAAGGCGCAGGAGACGTATCAGCCCACCGCCGAGCTGCTGGGTAAGATTGGCCGCATGAAGTTTGTGCGGCCGCTGTATCGTCTTTTGGAGAAGGCGGATCGCGATTTGGCCGTCAAGACGTTTGAGAAGAATAGAGACTTTTATCATCCCATCTGCAGGTATGTTTTTTTCTCGTCTTGATATTGTTTTCTTCCCCCCCGCGCGCGTTGTATAGGAATCTGCGATGTGAGATGTGCTTAGCTAACGATTGCCGTGTTGTAGACAAATGGTGGAGAAGGATCTTTATGAGGAGAAATAAATGTGAAGACATTCTTTTCCGTCAATCATGGAAACGTGCAGGTCCTCCGCGGCTTGAGAAGCAGACACGGAATAAAGCAGACATTCATTCTGTAGCGATGCAGAAACAAAGAACAGTATAAAAACAGAAATAAATACATACAATGAATTCGTCCAAAAGACGTATCTTCAATCCCTTTCCCACATGCCCTCCCGCTCTTCCTCACCAGTGAGTGACTTGCACACATTCGAACGTGTTTCCATTACTCAACTCCCAGTGCACCAAGGACACTAACACCTCTAAACAATGACATCACAACACCCATATCGTGCTTATATACCAAAAATAACTCAATTGCAATGCTATTTCTTCGCGTCGCTCGCGTCGCGCGCGACGAGCGAGTGTCTACTTATATACCCATGCTTACATGTATTTCAAACAAGAAAAACGAGAGAAGAGGAGAGGAGATCAGATCAGATTGCGACATTCAAGGAAGGGATGTGAGTAGGAGAACAGTACAGTACCCGAAAAAAAAAAGAGAAACGACAGTAGTGTAACACCACCCCAAAAACTCCTCCTCCCTAGGCAAAGAGAAAAACACAAACATTTCCGAAAAGAAGCGGAGAGCGTTAATCAAGTATGACGCCTATACTAACAAAGGAACGACGGATACACGGAGAGGGGGGATGAACGGACAGTAACCAAACCACCTTAACCAACGCCGCCTCCTTGTTTCTGACCCCTAGACATTCGACTTCATATCCCTACTCAACTCCGCGCCAACACCAACAACATAGCACCACGCGCCGGCGATAATCGCCGTCCTAACCACGCCTCCGAAACCCACCTTCTTCCTTCTCTTCTTTTCCTTCAAACTCTCCTCGTCCTCCCTGATCGACTTATACTTACTCCACTGCTCCCTCGGCACCCCGGTCAGGCGCACTGCTCGTGGGGCAGCCAGGCTCTCGGGCGTTGTCTGCGTGGCTTCAACTTCTTGCTGTTGTGGTTGTTGCTGCTTCTGCTGCTGCTGTTGCTCGCCCGCCGCGCGTCTGCGCTCTTCAAACTCCTGCTCGAGTTCGAGGGATGAGGTTCCTACGAAGCCGGTGGGGGAAAGACGCGTTGTGCCGTCTATAGGGTTGATACCTGGGGTCCATTCTGGACTGTTCTCGGTAGGGGGTGTAGAGGACGAAGCGTCGGGCTCGAGATCGGATGGGTTTGTCGATGGCTGAGGGGGCAATCCTCCGGCGGGGATGCGAATCGTTTCTTCGCTGGGTGGTGGGGCATTGGCCGTGCTGCGGAGCACGAGGAGATTAGGGCGTGCGGTTATGATGTCGTAGGCCTCTGGATTGAGGAGGTGCGGGAGGAATTTCGAGGGGTGTGTCAGGGCGCTGAGCGCTGTGTGTAATGGGATAGGTGGAGTGGGGTCAGGAGTAGAGGATGTCGATTGCGATGTTGGACTTGGGGTGATGATGATTTCGTTTGTCGTTGGATCATACATATAGATGTGGTAGGTGGGAGTGTTGGGGGTTGTGGTTTCTGACTTTGTCTCCTCAGGGGTGTTGCTTTGTACCTGCTGTATAGGTGGGTATGCGTTGGAAGGGATGGGTGCTGGGGACGAGGATGCTTGTACCGTCTCTCTTGAACCAGAATCGGGGTTTAGGATGGGTTTTAGTGTCTGGGATTCCGGGACTGCCTGTTTTTCCGCTGTGTTTGACGATTGATATGGTCGTGATATCGTGGGTGAAACCACATCTTCTTTCAGAAGTTGTATGGATGGCGGGTTCTGCGAGGTAGAATTCAAAGTTGATGCTTTTGATCGATCTTTGTCTGCATGCTCAAGCGCTTTAACCTCCTCGATGCCTTTTGGCTTAGATGATACTGAAACAGGGTTCTGTCCTACGTCCGCGCCCTGCCGATGATATATAGTGATTGGGCCAAACAGATCCTCGTATATAGATTTGACCTCATTGACCAAATCCTTGTCTCCTTTCTTTTTCTTGACTTCTGCGGAGGTATCAGCCTCGGCTTTGGCATCCGTACCGAGACTATCGAGTTGCGATTGGAATGGCCTGAACAGGCTATTGGCCAAGGGGCCCGGCTCATCGAGGTGACTGCGGGTGATAGACTTGGGTGTTTGAGTATAGCCATCGTCAGAACGGCCTTGCATGGCGTTCTTGAGAGACCTGACCTCATCGGAGAGTTTGGCATCAGCAGCAGCTTTCGTCTCACGTTTCTTCGCCTCCTCTGCCGTTTCAATGACAGAATTGTGGTCCTCAGCTGTGGTTCGAGCATCGACCCCACTTCCATGAACCTTCTCCAAAGTATCTATTTCGACTGTCGGATCGATACCATAACGTTGCATCAGGTGCAACACAAGTCGCAGGAGCGCGAGCTGGGTATCCTGTAACGCGAGAAGTTGATGTGCCAAGTATCTGCTTCGCAGGCTTGGTGGGAGCTCCTCCAAACTTTCCAGTCGACTCTGTAGGCCGAATATCATCACCCGTGTCAGTTTTGCGGTTTTCTGCAGAGCATCGGCAGCAACCCTTAGGCGTCTTGTGAGTGCTCCAGAAACGGGCTGAGCAATTTTCAGGTCGTTGACAGCCTTGAATGCGGCTTGAGAGTCTTCTTCCGTAGCCAGTAAACCGCGCTTTAGCACGCGTGCCCTGCCTTCACCAGTTTTAGGTTGCAAAGCCTGCGACTCTGTTAAAGCGCCTCTGATGATCCTAGCCGCGTTCAACACCTTTCTCTCATTGTTTGTCAGGCGCTCCACCAGAGGTTTGAATGCAGGCATGTCCTCTACAAGATCAAGTTTTACCTGAGATGTAGCACGACGACTCTTCTCTATTCCGTTGATGACACCCTGGAAGAACGGATCCGTGGACATTCCTTGTTCGAGCCGCTTCTGGTCCTCTAGAACATCCACTGGATCTTGAAAGAATTGTTGGGCAATGAAACCACCTCCAGCATGAAGCCAGCTCATCATGTGATCCAGCCCTGTTTCAAGAACAGACGTTTGTGGATGTGAAGTGAGTGTCTGTTGGGGCTTCTCTGGATCGTTAGGTATCTTTTCAGGCTCCGCTGAGATTGCAGCTTCCTGCGGAGATCCCCGTTTATCCGCGGATTGGGTCAATTCACGTTGCACTCGACGTACATGCTGGTCATTGAGCACTTTCCATTCTAGAAGTGAATCAAGTTGACCGTTCTGTAGCGATTCCTTATACTTTTGCTCCAACTTTTGTTTGGACTGGGTGCCGTCAGTGCGTGAATTTTTCACTCGACCCATGGATGCACGAATGTCGTCCGCTGTTAGAAAGTTAATGTCGTCTTTGGGAAGTAACTTGTGAATATCTCTGGTGGCTCGAGGCTTGTTCAGGTCGCTTTCATCTTTTGAGATATATGAGCTTGCGACACTCGTGGCGCTATCCGGGCTTCGAGTAGTAGGTATGATGGCAGGCGATTCTTCCGTGGAAACAGAGGCTTTGGAAGGTGGAGAGCTTTCAGACAGGATGCCAGGGGCAGGAATGTCCTTTTTGCTTGCCGATTCCGTGGAGGGCTTCTTCGATGAAACGTCAACCACGGAAAAGTCTCTGCGTCGTATTGGTTTTCGCACAAAGTCAGATGACTCTCTTTGCTGCAGGGAGGTTTGTAGGACTCTCGACCTGTTCTCATGAGGAATAGGACCAGTGGACTTGGACTGGTTGTTCGCAAGAAAGTCATCGATAAAAGAAGTTCTGCGCGTAGGTTCATCGCTACCAGATGACTCCAAATGTTTTGATGGTGCGTCGTTTGCAATTGGCTGTTGAGATCTGTTTAAAGTCTGCGTACTCTCAATGGTGGTTTTGGAAAGTTCCGGTTCGGATACGTGTTGCGTCCTGTGTACTGCTGGTTGCATTTGGGGCCTCACTCTTCGCGAATCGGAAGGCGAATCCACTCCGTAGCTCGACGATTCTTCTTTAAGTGTATTCAAACTACGGTATTCAACATGAGTGAAGTTGACTTTCTTTGGATACGTCCCATTGGGGCTTAATCCTGGTGAACGTTTTGAGTCTCCAGGTTTTTTCCGATTGGATGACGCTACGTAGGAGGTTAGTTTTCTTATATTCAACTGTCAATGTCATGTTTACTCACATTCCTCATTACTTCCCTTTGTATCAGTACTCTCACCAACCCCCATTTCTCGGATTGTCCATAATGGAGCATAGTAGTTCATCGACTGCCATTCTTTAGATGGAGCATAGTTGTTCAGCGACTCCCATTCTTTAGTTCCTTTCCCAAACAACCTTTTTTCACTGTCTTCAAATAATGCCTTGTATGGGTCTGCCTCGATTCTTCGTTGCCATCCTTTGTAATCTTTGAGCGAATACCTTGAGTAACTGACGTCGTCTTCATCGGACCTCGTGTTTTGGGGTTGCGATTTGGAGAAGCATCGCGTGCGTAGGGTGGTTTCGTTGTCGGAAAGAGTACGACGGAGGTAACGGTGAACGGGCGTACGAATCCATAGGGACGAATCGCGACGCCACCAAGTCATGGTGAAGGTATAGTATGTAGGGAGTGGGCAACCAACGAGTGTGTGAGTTCAACGGAGGAGTTTCATAGGATGATTGTTCACGCGAGTAACAAGACTATCGACAGAATGGATATGAACTGGAAACGACTGATGATGAACTTTTCTGAACCGCCTCACGATGAATTAAAGAGGTTTACCGGCGGGTATCGGGAAACAGATGGAGGGAATAGAGGATCTATAGGCTGATATGGCTCGACCAACAGGATCAGCAATATATAGGCATTATCATACGGAGAGCATGACAATGAAGCCGTTCAGTGGAGCGACTGAGCAGAAGTGGAATCTGCACGTGTTGCGGTGGCAGCAGGATGAATGTAGCATTCAAAATAAAGGTTGGCACTGAAAGTCAATCGTAGAAAGAGAGTCGGAGAGAGGCGGAGATGTGGAGAAGAGAGACTGTGCCTCCATCTTACTGCCGCCTGTCCGTCTCCCCGCCCAAGCTTGTCCACCTATCAGCTCATGCGGGGTCCTTTAGATGTTACGAAACGAGGCAGGCAGCTGATCATGCATTCCGGCTTGTGCTCCCATGTAATAACATGTAATTGCCCCTCACAAACAACACGTACATGTACAAGGCGAGTTACCATCCTACTTCAACTCTGGTTATCCTACATGCAATCTGTACATGTACAGATGTAGTGGCCATGTTGCTCTCCCCACGCGTTGCTCGTGTCCGCTGATCGCCGATAAGCTGATAAGGAGGTGAGCGTCATAGTCACGTGCTTTCGCGCCATGCCTCTGCCCCACCAGACTCGACCCCTACTCCATCTTTACGCCGAAGCCAAGTCGCACTTCTCGTATGCCCGGCCACAGCTTCACATCCACCCTGTTACGTAACTTCAAATATCGACTTCTCTACAAATACCCTCCTTGCATGGATGCTTTCCGTCTTTATACCTACCAAGCATCCCAGAAGCCCTATTATCCAACGCGCCTAACCAACCTCACCATGTCCGATATAACCCTCGGCGACCTTTCCTACATTTCGCGCGAAGACCTCTCCAAAACCCTCCTCGAGTCCGACGCAGCACCCTCTGTCCCCGAAAATCTCGCTATAATTGACGTACGCGATTCCGACCATATTGGCGGTCACATACGAGGTAGCACTTGGGTCCCCAGCAGCGAGCTGGATTACCGCACCCCGGAGCTGGTCAGGAATCTGAAAGACAAGGATGTTGTGGTGTTCCATTGCGTTCTGTCCCAGCAACGTGGGCCGAGTGCGGCCTTGCGCTATCTGCGAGAAAAGAGGAGACTAGATGAGAGCTCCAGGACGGAGAGCAAGGGAGAGGTAAAAGAGGGAGAGGAATCTTCAAACAAGGAGACCAGCAAAGAGGCAGAAGAGGCAGGAAAAGAGAAGAAGGTGCAGAAGGTTCTGGTCTTGGAGGGGGGATTCAACAAGTGGCAAGAAAAATATGGGCCCGACCAAAGACTTACAGAGGCATGGCAAAAAGACATTTGGGAATATGGAATTTGAAGAACACATCAATAAGAACCCCATCAGTACCATCGTTTGGTATCATGAAACTAAGCATATCTATTATGCAACGGCGAAACTCGTGCCGCCCAATACGTCGCCATCAATATTCAACGGAAACTCCCATCCCTCCCGATACAATTGGATACTATAATGATCACTTGCACTCTTTCTTTCTATTGTGGTCTGTATGCTAAAACTTGCATGCTATCCAAACCAATATAGGCGGTAGACTTCATAGTCCTAGAAGGTCCCAATAAAGGAAATCATGTATGCTTACCTTACACCTCTCGATTACGCCTACACAAAATTACATTCCTGTCGTGAAAAATTTATTTCAAAAAGATCCTTATTGTAAAGATAAGAAGAACTAAAGGGCCAAGAAGTAAACAAGAAAAGAAAAGAAGAAACACAAATAGTATCCAACCGTTAGAAGAGAAAGAACACACCAAACCCTCATTACTTTGTACTACCAACTGGAACTACCTGGACCGAGGGCCCGGCACTGCACTTCAGACTCCCAAACTTCTGCAAATCACGATTGATTCCAGGATAAGCAACCGTAGTGATGAAAGTATCCCCCTGGCACCCTAAACCTGCGTACAAAGTACACGTGCCACCTTCGTCCGGTCCGAGGGAGGCAGGGGTGTCACTACCGGCTCCGCTGAGATAGCATTGGGATGATGGAGGGTACCATGTGCATTTTCCTTGGAAGTCGGGCTGTGTGCAGGCGTATACGGCACCCGGGAGGCCGCGGCCTTGGAGTGCTGCTGCACTAGCGGTGGTGAAAGCCAAGAAGGTGACGGCGGGGATGTACATGTTGCCGTTTGTATATGTGGATGTAAGAATACTGAATAGTTTATAGTTTTTATTGTATATCAATGATGTTTTTAGATCGTTGTTATGCGTGTTTTCCGCTTTTGAAATATCAGGTGTTTGGCCTGTGGGTTTGGTCTTGAAAAGTTGACTCTGTCACACGGAAGACGGACTGTGTGTTGTGACTTATATGTATGTGCTAGAATTTATTAAGCCTACAGAGTATAAATATAGAAGTCGGCCTTTCATATATATGGTATTGTGCATTGTATTCTCTTAGTCGGAGCAAAAATGACGAAGTGATTTTCGTGGGGCGTTGATAAGGATGCTAATCTCTTTCTTTTAGACTGCAATATGCGACTTGTCACACGCGCGCAATGCTCTTTGTTCTCTTGTGTTCTATTGTTATGTGGATAAAGAGACTACTTATCTATGCAATTACCAGTGTTCCGCACTGATCTTGTGACCTCTGGATTCACATGTACAATTTGGTTCTAAGTTGATAAACATTGAGTGTTCATATGCTATTGGGATGGAAGGGAGGGGCTCCTGTAGATTGGACGAAAAGAATTTGTCAACAGAAGAATTATATCATCACAAAGCAATATCAATCAAGGTCTATTGTGCCCAAGCGCTTCAAGTGTTAAGGATTTGGCGATTCATCGTGTAACTGAGCAGCATAAGAAAATTCGTAATAGCATAACGAGAAATACACACAAAAAGAGCTTGAACAATTTATAATATGACAAACCTACATGTATGCATTCGTCATAGTTCAGTGATGTACTTTCAAGAGCATATTCAGAAATTCCGAATCGGGCTAGGCCAGCCTTATCTGTATCAAGAAACACGTGATGAATCGTCATAGCACAAATCGCTACGAGGGGGCATCTCTTCAACCTGCTAGCCATTGAACAGCCAAAGGTGCTCATCCGAGCTGCCAAACACGTTCGTTATGCTCCCGCAGGCCGCTAGACAGTGTGCCATCCGCTTTCCACGCGCCGCACCTCGATTTCGATCGGCCGGTAACCCACCTTTCACACACGTTCCCTCTCGTTCAGCTTCGACAGCTACCGAGACAGCCACCAATGCGCGCTCCGCCGGAACTCGAGTAAAAAATATTTTCTATGGAACCGCTCTGGCCTTTGGACTTTCTTTTGGGTATCTCTACGTGACCGATACACGGGCTAGCGTTCACGAATGGCTGGCTGTGCCTGCTGTAAGGCTGTTATACCCCGACGCGGAAGATGCACATCACGCCGGTACGGCTATACTCAAGGCTCTGTACAGCTTCGGGCTGCACCCAAGAGAAAGAGGCGATCCAGATGCCGCAGGCGATTTAGAAGTTGAGGTGTTTGGACATCGCCTGAGCAACCCCATTGGAACATCAGCCGGTCTGGACAAGGGCGCAGAAATTCCTACACAGATGTTTGACATTGGGGCTGGACTGGTTGAAGTGGGTGCTGTAACAACCATTCCTCAGGAAGGCAATCCTAAGCCCAGAGTTTTCCGACTGCCATCGCAGAATGCGCTGATTAACCGCTATGGCTTCAATTCCGAGGGAGCAGAGCTGGTGGCCATGCGTCTACGTCAGCGTGTAAGAGAGTTCGCATATCACGCAGGCCTCGGTTTGGATGAGGAAGCAGAGCGCATAGTTTTGGATGGCGAAGCCGGCGTACCGCCTGGGTCACTCCGCGCAGGTCGACTCATGGCAGTTCAAATTGCGAAGAATAAGACTACGTCAGAGCAAGATATGGACGCCGTCAAACGCGACTACACAAGATGTGTTGAATATTTGGGCAAATATGCTGATATCATTGTGGTTAACGTGTCAAGTCCTAATACGCCCGGCCTCCGCGCCTTGCAGAACGTCGAACCTCTTACGCAGCTCCTGTCTAGTGTCGTACAGGCTGTGAAGAAAGTTGACCGGAAAACAAAGCCTGCCATTATGGTCAAAGTGAGTCCCGATGAGGACTCAGAAGAGCAGGTCTCAGGTATTTGCGAAGCAGTGTGGGATTCTGGTGTTGATGGAGTTATAGTCGGAAACACAACGAAGAAAAGGCCAGACCCCATCCCCAAAGGCTATTTACTCCCGGAAAAGGATGCCAGTGCTTTGCTGGAACAAGGGGGATACTCTGGACCTCAGATGTTCGAGCGCACCTTAAGTCTCGTCAAGAGATATCGCAAACACCTTGACGATGGACCAAAGCCGCTCCCATCACTACAATCTTCGGACAAACCAGTAACTGGCCAGCCAACTGGCGACGAGCCAGATTCTTCAATACTCAGCAAATTGGATCCTAAGGAGACGTTGTCTGAGACTGTCAAAGACGCCAAAGCCTCCCTATCAGATGCAACAACCCACTTGCCCTCCCCATCTTCTCTACCGCCCACCGATGTGGACAATATCGGCGATTTAGCCCCCAGTCTGGCATTACAACATGAAGCAAGCAACGCCGCACCGGCGCCTTCTAGCCCGCGCAAGGTCATTTTCGCAACAGGAGGGATTACTAATGGCAGGCAAGCGAGAGAGATTCTAGATGCCGGTGCCAGTGTTGCGCAAGTGTATACAGCGATTGTATACGGCGGCGTAGGCACGATAAGTAAGATAAAAAGGGAGATGAGGGAAGCCGCGGTTGAAAAGCGATGAAGTGTGAGTTAGCTCTACCTACTTGTACATCTGTATGTTATAAACCAAGATATTTTCATTACCAATACAAAGCATACATAGTGCTGTGCTACTCGGGTCAGCACCGTGCAGCCCTTCACAGTTTCCGCTTCCTACGTTTACAGACGTGCCGTGTTTCCCGTGGCGCATCTCCATAGCTGCAACTTAACTACGCGGCCTTCACCCACCAGCCGTACGCCACTCCAGTTTCTTTATTTCATCCTTCTTTTGTCTCACTTTGTGCATTGTTTCCTACCATAATTTCACTCTTGTGCGTTGATTGCGCGCTGCATGTCCTCGTCATCCGCGGCATCTGTCTTAGCAAGCAGTTCCTCCTCTAGAAAGTTCTACGCGCATACAAAAAGGCAGCCGCAGCCCCACGAGCCCCGCGCGCCGAATCACCGTCCTCAAACTCCGCGTCTTCTCCGAGCACCACCTTCGCTCGATTAATTGTCCCTCGCTATTGTTATAATATTTCATAGAGTTGCACAATGCCCCCTGTCGGCAACGAGTACGCCGCTGAGCAACTGAAGAACCAGGGCAACAAACACTTCAAAGAGGGCGAGTATGAGCAGGCCGAGGCATTATATGGCCAGGCGATCCAGAAGAACAGCAAAAACCCTCTGCTCTTTACCAATCGCGCAAACGCGCGTTTGAAGCTGGAAAAATGGGAGGCTGTCATTGATGATTGTATAAGGAGTATCGAACTCATGAAAGATAACATGAAGGCTTTCTTCTACCTAGGTACGTGCGATTCTCCATCCCTCGTGACAGGTGCACAAGGTCGCGGCGAGCACAGCTGACATGGCTCCTCAGCTCAAGCCCAACTCTCAATAAACCACCCAAATGAGGCGCTCTCTTCCGCCCTCATGGCATATGAACTCTGCACGAGTTCGCCGCAGCAGACCTCCAATGCAGCCACAATATCCGCTCTGGTGCTCAAATGCAAGAAGGCAAAATGGGACATCCGCGAAAGAGAACGCATACGACGGCGTGCTGACCTCTTGTGCGAGCTCGAAGCAATCCTTGAAACCCAGTGGAAGAAAGAGCAAGAAGAGATCGAGGCGAAGATTGAGAGCGGAGAGATTGGTCGTGTAGAAGGCCAGGAAGAAAAGGCCGAACGTCGCACAGAGTGGGAGAAGAAGCAATCGGATCTCCGGAGTGCCTTCTTCCTCTCCGACCCTCAAAACCTAGAGAAACGCGAGGTGCCAGACTATCTCGTAGACGGGATCACGTTTGAGATCATGCACGATCCGGTCGTGACGAAGAACGGGCGGAGTTACGAGAGGGCGACGCTGATTGAGCATCTGAAGAGGAACCCAACGGACCCCCTGACGAGGGAACCGTTGTCCATTAATGAGCTTCGGCCCAACATCGCGCTCAAGGAAGCGTGTACAGAATTCATGGAGAAGAATGAAGGTTGGGTCTATGAATGGTAGGTCGGTGTAACAACCCAGTATTACGTTATTATAAGGGTACGTCTTGGTGAGCATGCTGAGGCTAGGGGGTTTCCGACTGCGCTGGAAGAACGCGGCTTACTCTTTGTACAGCGAGGACGGCGAAGTCGACGAAAATATGAGGTGGGCACACCTCTCCTCGTTGTAATGATGGATGGGCGGGGGTAGAGGGTGATTCCGGGGCGGGGGGGGGGGGGGGGGGGGGGGGGGGGGGGGGGGGGGGGGGGGGGGGGGGGGGTGGGGA
>JAMAHW010000080.1:51033-204848 GCA_023627715.1 Periconia sp. R9002
CACCTCTCCTCGTTGTTATTTTGTTGGGGGGGGGGTTGTGGGTGTTTCCACACCACCCCCCCCCCCCCCCCCCCCCAATATTTGGAAAGTGGCCAACGACATTTGCATACATCAACGGAGTTTACTGGAGATATTCATTGGATTGTTTGGGAATACCCATGGAGTATAGTACAGCGTGTTTGCGCCTAAAATGCTTGCGTACGAACGACTTGTTTCTCGGTCGTGGCTTGAAATTCATATGCAAATAGGATATAAAGATTTCCCAACCGTACGCCAAAATCAACCCACATTGGAAAGCAAAACACTTTGGTTACAATTTCATCGACTTTCGTCCGCTTGTAACTCCGGTTCAAGTATCCGGTGCGTCCGATGATGGATTCTGATTCTCATCCTGACCCGGAGACCCACTTCGTGTGTCGATGTCGATGGAGTCCCCCTTCGGTACAACCTTACCGTATTTACTGTGCTCATATATGTTCCTCAAGCTCCTTTGTCGCCGCATCTCTCTGTCGACGTCCTCGCCATCCTCACCAAGCAATCGTGCACGGCTTGGTGGAATATTTCTCTTCCTTGCCTCCCTAACCCATCTCTCTTTGTCGCCACCAGTACCATCATCGTTGTCCTCACCCTCTGATATGGCCCTCCTCGACCTACTTCGCGACCGATTTCTCGCCCGCCCCCTCAATGTATGATCAGGTTCGGCGTCACTTCTGCGTCTGTTCTTCCGCTCGGGAGTCTCCGTAGGCGGTGTGATGGAGGACGACGAATCTGCACGGTGGTGTTTTCGGTGGTGATGTCTGTGTCTACTTCCGGAGTCCCGCTCGTGGCCCCGGCATGGAGAGGGAGCGCGAGGCGGCGAATGTGAGGACATGCGGCGGCGGCGTTTCAAGCGGCCACGCTGTTCTGCCTCAGTGAGTGTGTCTTGGAGAGAGTGGATGGACGAGGATGGAGTTGGTGGATCGGAAGACAGCATGTTTGCGTTCATCGTCAAGCTCGTATCCTTCATAGAAGGGAGCAACGAGGTCGTGGACGACATGTGTGCTGATTGAGGAGCCGTAGAAGCCATGGCTTCCTCTTGTACCGACGTTGTCTTTTTCACTCAGCTGTGGATCAAGTAGTAGCGGTTGACAAGTGGGCGAGGAGCAGCAGTAGCGATCAGCAGGTCTCCGTAGAGAGCACAAAACAACGAATGCAGCTTGATTCAGTAAGCAGGCGACTTCGAACTTAGTGAGACGGTCTTGCTCTTTTGGAATGTTTCGAGGGTACGCAGAGGAACAAACAAAACGGCACGGTGCAGACCTCGCGTGATGCGTGATGGTGCCGTAGAGTGCGTTTGGTGGTCAAGCTTGGCTCGCGCAGGCGTTACCACGCTCCAATAGCAGCGGCGGCCGTGTTGTTGGGTGGTGGTTTGACTGGCCCGAGGACCCAAACTCGTGGCATTTCTTGGGGTTGCATGACGTCGTGCCGAGCTAACACATGACGCTAGACTGATTTGGTCACTTGGTGGATCTCGGCCAATCGTACAGTCCCCGCGGCCATGTCCCCAAATGGACCAAAACATTTTTCCATCTCATCATCAGTAAGCTCGAAAGCCATTTTCCTTTGACAACGCTTTTTCTATGCACACAAATTCGATTGAGTATATCCGCTAGCCTTGGCATCATTTATAGATGAGCTTCCTTCTTCAATTTTCCAAGGAAATCTACATAAGCCATGATTACAGAGGTCTATGATCCGAGATTCTGAACATTCTTTTCGTAGACGACCAAGATATTAGGCTACTCCCATAATTTCAGAATCAGCAAGGAATTTCCAGAAATCTGCAATGGGTTCTCTCGATGTTTGTAACTCGTAATGTTGATGGGCGAATGTGCTAGTGCTTCCAGTACAGTTGGTTGAACAACCCGAGCGCTTGTGATCAGATCTTTCTATACAGATGATTTGGGCAGTAGTGAAGACTCAATCCTTCTGGGTGTTCGTGGCTATAACTGGAACTGTATCCATTTCCTAAAAAAAAGGTGAGTCGACAGCCATGCCGGCAGAGTTGGTAGACGATTGATTAATGTCATGAAAATGGAATTCGTTATCATTCATTACTATTATTTCGAACAATTTTGAAAAGCAATGATCTATCCTTCTAGCAAAGGGTATCTTTCTGCTTCACTTCGATGCCTAAACATCATCCATCTCGTGAACTCGAACTTGCTCATCTGCGCTAAAACCACTGAATACTTTGATCTTCAAACCCTCGCCGTCGCGTCATGTGAATATTCAAAACTGTCGCCGGGCTTTCTCGTATTCAACTCAACATTCGTGTACCTCGCTCCCCTACTCTTCCTCCACACATGTATACCTTTGGCGGCGAATCCAGCCATAACCAAGTAAGAGAATGCGAAGACGGCCTCTATTGCCGTTTCAGCATAGCACAAATTCCTCCATCCATCCAAGTGTTCGAAGGAATACTCGGCTGAATAGGCGATGACCCAATTCAAAAAGCTGACAGTCACCCACAATCCGAGCAGCGCAATAGAAGAGACAAGCGCGGCGATGGGATGCCAGTGTTGTGTGCAGAGTGCCCAGGTCTGGATAATAGTAATGACAGCATCAGGGAAAAGGGCAAGGCCTACCCTCCACCAAAATTGTTCGAAATCTCTGTTCGCAAAATCAGTTATACTCTAGTAGGTAATGATATTGATGATGGTATATGCCTACCTGGAAGGGTGGTCGGGTTCGTCAACTAACCATCTTTGTAGGAGATTGTGTTCGACAACAATGAGTACGACGAAGGGAATCATAAGCAGATTTATAAAATTCCACAGGCCCCAGTAATGTTGATGGCCTCCTCGCCATCTCGGATCGTCAGAGGGTTTCGCCTTCCAGTGAAATTTGCCCATGATTTTGAGATAGTTGTGTTCTGTAGAAGAGCGTTCCGATATCTGCTTCTGCCAAATCGTTTGAAGCGTTCGATATTGTCGTCGACCTATTCCGTGATATGAATTTAGAGTTGATTTACAGCAACGAAAACCGGCAGTGTTAAATATTTAGATTTGAAGGTCTGCTCTGCGATCGGCCTTAGGTGTACAAAGCACTGCCCCTTGAGCAGGGGTACATTACAGCCCTAAGTCCAAGCAGGCTGGACATCTCGGATAACTACGAGTTACAAGGAACAAAACAACCTCGACCCATCGCATGCCTAGTTTAAAAAAAAGGGAGGTGAACAGTTCACCGGCGTGCACAGCCATAATGCATCCCCGCCCTAAGCTAATAGAAGCAGTTTTTGATGGACTAGTGTACGCCGCCATCATACAAAAACAGCCTTCAAATGTCGTTTCAAATACTCTTGTCCCTTTATTTCTGAAATGCCAGCGGACAGCTCTGCGATAAAGACATTCTACGCGTCTTCACTTTCAGACCATGGGCTTAGACACAACCCACAGTAAACAGTGGTTCGTTCTCCGCAGAGAATCAAAAGCGCACAGTTAGCTCTTGTTCTCTGGTAGATCAGCGTGTTTTTTTGGGACCAGCCACGGAGCCAAGAAACCCAATCTCATCAAGTCAAACGCCGCTCCGTCTTGGATGCTTGATTAACGAAATTATTGGGGGCCTGATAGGTTTAAGAGCATGCAAAGTATTGCCCATATAGGGAACAAGCCTGCTCAGGGTCGTTATAGAGTGCGCAGTAGCAATGGACAGTCTTCTCGTTAAATAGTTAAGGGACTATATTGAACTGTAGTGTATCACTCTCCCGTACGTCCCAACCCGTTCAAGCGTTAGGATATGTCTTTTCTAGAAATAACGTAGACTTAAGCAAGCTTAGTAGTGGCTCTGGGCATTCGTTATAACTGTGTGTCGTCGAATCAGTAGTTAATCTCACATGGTATTTATAGCTACACTTCACGGTGTGCTTTTCGAAGGCCGTTACATTCCGGCAGCTTGGTGCACTGTACATATTTGAGAACCCAAGTTAAGGCATGCTATACAAACAACAATGACCCTAGTCAACCGATGAATAGAATCTTACATGAAGGTTACGGAAACAGTTCTCGTGCGGATCAAATCTTCGTTCTGTACTATCCAGGTAATATAGAGAACTATAAATAACAAAATCATTCAATGAATCAAAAGCTTCGCAGTAATTGCAACCGATACATCTTGCCCTGTTTCCTATCAAGGATGTGTTCAAAGAAGCAAAAGCCCCAAACCCCAATGAAGTGGCCATCTACATTGACAGTGTGCTCCGACGAACTCTCGAGCTCGTACCAGCCAACAGAACAACAGGCTCGCCGTTGGTCACAGTCACACAAATGTTTCCGCTTCCATCAGTGCTGGCAGTGCCAGCACTACCGTAGACGTCAGTGTACTGCGTATTGGCCTTTTGTGCGTTGAAACAGTGCTGCTGCGAATTCCCGCTTCCAGCATTGGTCGTCAGGACAACAAGCTTTCCCCCAGCCCGACTGAAAGCATACGCAGTATCAGCCACGTATAGATGAACCTGGTCGTTTGCGGCTAGACCGCCGGCGGATTTTCTTGCAGCAAGAAGTTTCTTGAGAGCCTGGTACATGTCGGTATTCGTATTGAAGTTACTGCGCCAAAGATCCTCTCTGTTCGCCGGGTCATTGCCGCCCCCATATGCTTGCTCGGTACCGTAGTAGACGATGGGGATACCGCGAGATAGAACGACATAAGCCAGCGCGTTTGTCAACAGCACATGGTCACTGTTCACCGACAGCCAACGCGCGTTATCGTGGTTGTCCAAGAATGTTCCGAGCGTAGTTGGGTCCGGGAACTTTGAGCTCACAGCGTTGAAGGTGTCGACAAGGTCCTGGGATGAGCCTTTTTGCTGGAAGAAGTTGTTCATCGGGTAGTAGGTCACATAGTTCAACAAGCCAGGCACAGAGTTGGCGTATCCGCTGACGTAGTTGACGTCTCCATCGAACACTTCTCCTATGCAGTAAACACCTGATGCAGAGACAAAGGGAGGCCAAAAGTCTTTCTCTACATGCTTCACTGTGTCGATTCTGACGCCATCGAAGGAATATTCCTGAATAAGCCATTTTATCCATGTCTGGTAAAGGGAGCGGATGTTGGGATCTGTTGTGTCAACATCAGGTAAGCCACCCACTTCGCACGTTTCAACGCTGCTTTGATCATTGTAGTTGATTTCACAGGGAGTGTGGTACGATGAGTTTTGATTCAATGGCTCGGGGCGATCGTCGGAGATGGGCGAATTACCCATGTGATTGGCCACAACATCGATCATAACGTATATGCCCTAGCACGCGATTAGCTCAATGGCGCCTCAAAAGCAATTCTCACAAACCTTTGAGTGTGCCGAGTTTACAAGGCTTTTGAGGTCGTCTGCAGTACCAAAGTTCGAGTTGACTGCGTAAAGATCTTGAGCCCAGTAACCATGATAGCCACCTGCACTGTCTAATAATGTTTTAGTTTACAATGGCCTTGAAAAAAGAGTGATCGACTTACTCGCAACTATAGGTGTTATCCAGATGGCATCGAAGCCCATGCCTTGGACTAAAATCAACGCCACAGGGTCAGTGAACTTCAACTAATATATTGGATCAAATAAGATTTTTGATCGTCACCCCAAACGGAGTTTCAATCAAACTCTATGCCAATAGTAGACGTACTGTAATCCAACTTGGATTCCAAGCCTTTGAACGTGCCTCCACAATAGTCCCCAAGATTTCCACATGAGCTTCCACCGGCATCATTGCTGTTACGAGCAATACGGTCTGTCAAAGCAAAGTAGATACTCCTTGATTTCCACGCATTCGTATCAGCTGCAGTGACTATCGAAGCAAGCTGGAGGGCCGCAGCCCAGGAAAGAAAGCGAAAGAACTGCATTGTTCAATCCAAAATGCAGGTTAGCAGACACTCAGATTCTGAAAATCACTGGTGTGTTGTGATGTGTTACCATAGGGGTGAATCTACGCTTCTTATGTAGATATTCCTAACACCTAGTTCTATCTGCCATTCCCTGTAATCAAACACCACGATCTACCTACTCCGAGTGCCACACCTACCCACATGTGAACTGATGATTATTGACTTAAGAGGAAAGATCGCGATCCGCGCGGACCGACCACCAGCCATTAGAAGACCCAGCTCATGATCCATTCTAACCTCCATTGCGTTTCATCGGTCCGAGAAGTGTGCAATGAAATTGGAAAATACCCGCGGAAGGATGAAAAAGACGAAACGCATAAAATGAATGGACGCGGCCCTAAACCCCAGAATAAGCAGCTGTCAAAGTCACACGCCCCCATTGTCAACTTTAGAACCGGGGAACAGGGCTTAAGCGAGTCCATAACCGGGTTCTCGTTTCTAGGATGTGACCACCCCACAAAGATCATGACGATCTTAAATGCCGGTGACCCCAAGGCTGTGGGGAAATATGCCGTCTTTCACTTGATGATGTGGCATTAGAAACATAATAGCCCCAAATACTGCAGTAGCGGGTCGGGGTTGCATATGCATACTTGTATGCTTACCCCAGACCGTTGACGCAAGCCTATGAGCATATTTTATAACCATCAGCACCGATCTGGGGTAGACATCATGCGCGTATTACGTGAGTTAGCAAATTCGAGAGAATGAAATGTTTTTTTTTTCGCATGTGAAATTGATGCCCAACTCTGATCAAACAGTTGCAAGCAACCCAACTACTGAAGTCAGTGTAGTTGAAACTACATAGCAGTAAGCACCTTAATTCCTGAAGTCGAAAACTTCAAATGACTGGAGATCCGGGTGTGGCATGCGTACTTGTAGGCTATACGGTCAAGGGCTAGAAATTTTGAGTCGTTCCGCCTGAAGAAATCGATTTAGTATTCATGATTTCTTGAATGAAGGATTCTCCTGTTTCCACAGTACCCTAACTCCTCAAGTGAAACCAATCACATACCCGTAGTCTTCTAGCCTCGGCTATATTGTCGAACGACGAGAATTGCGTCGGCGTGATCCTGATTTGCTACTATTTCGAACTGTCAATCAGAGTCGGAAGCAAGGAAACTCCAAGGTATCGCAAGTGGGATCTCTAGTTAGATGCTCAAAGAGATCATGACACCTAGGAAATCAAATCTGAAATTAAACGAGTTTACCGATTGGACGTATGTCAACGTCTGACCATAAAATGTAGCCTTGACCGATGTAAGATATGCAATGCAATCAAGTTCTCCGCTTGGTCAAGACTTTTTCCTGCCCAACCTCTCTGGTGATGCGCAATTCCTCTGTACACAGCGGATACGGTTGCACTGCATCATGTTACCTGGACACAGGATTATCCGGTGACGAGATGCATGTTGTGGTGGATTGAGAGACTGGCAGTGTACTGCAATATCAGCTTTATCCTAATTAGCTTCGTACCCGCTCTATCAGACTTGATCCTGAACATTCCACCCCCAGATTTGATTCCATGGCTTATTTTGTTGTCCTCTTATTCTCATCTGTTGTGACACAGACGCATATTGAATAGGCAAGAGGCGAAAATTTACACACTATGTAATGCATTCCCACAGTACGTTTAGACAGACACCACATACCTTTTGAAATTATTGCTATAATCACTCGTGTGATAAGGGAGGTGGCGACACGGCCTACTCCAAATATAAAATCCCCTGCGAAAATTTGCGGCTTTGACTGGCACGTAACAACCGTCTTTGGCCAGTCTTTTTCGAGATAGTATCAATCAGGGGTAGACTAGATCAAACAGAGGTAGACCCATTTCCATGTGAACCATCCACCATTTTGACAATACTTTTTGAGGCAATTAAAATACATATCGATTGCAGAATGAAGGTAATTATTGTGAAAATAGGTAAAGGATTGATAGCAAATCAGAGAATCCTGGACTTTTGGAGTTGATACCTAGCGTCGCGCTAACCAAGAAAAGCCTGAAACAGATCCTTTATTCCCGACGTTCTTGGCTCAGCCTCCTATCCATCGAATGCCGATTTTCTAGTACCTAATCTATTCAACCATCATTGTTTTGGTACCGCGAATGATTTTGACCAATCATTTGCGAAGATAAACACACTTTTATCAACCGATCATTGTTAGGTCTAAAAATGCACATGGACTAAAAATGCCGAACGACGAACAATATGCTGATTCGGGTGGTAGAAGAGGGTTCCCAGTTGAAGCCGAAGACGAGGAAGCTCGGCTGCTAGCCGGTGAAGAGATGGAATTCCAAGATAGCCCATTACCGAGCAGTATACAAAGGACTAGGGGAGTAGGCATACTAGGGAAACTCAAAGGACCACATCAACCCAGGATCCAAATCATTCGGCCTTTTTTTCCACACCTTCAGGAGGCGGCGCCCCGAATCTGGACAAGCAAAATATCAAGTAAGAAACACCAGGCCATGGCTCTGGCGTTCGCTCTACTGTTTTGGTTCTGTACCTTCTTCGGTCTCCTCAGCGCAGAACTACCTATCAAAGACGAAAATCAGAAATATGTAGTTGGATTGGATTGCACGGACACCTTCTTCCGGAGGAAGAACGAGTGTGGCCTGGACGGGATTGACTGTCGCCCTTTTCAGAATGTATCATTTGCTTTCAGGTGTCCCGCCAACTGCGCCAGGGTGAAAGTGCTGAACCCACGAGCTGTTGGACCTGTCGAGGCAATATATCGACCATTGGTGATTGGCAATGAAACCTACCGTGGTGACAGCTTCATATGTGGGTGTGCCATTCATGCCGGTGTCATAACCAATGGTCAAGGCGGTTGCGGGCGAGTGACTCTTGTTGGAAAGCATCAAGATTACTCGAGCGCTAAAAGAAATGGTATCGAATCAATTGCCTTTGATTCGTACTTTCCACTCTCATTTGCGTTGACCGAAGACCCAAAACTTCATTGCTCCTCAGACCCTCGGAGGGGTTTGACCATTTTGACCTTGATTGTCACGGCCGCTATATCGCTATGCGCCACGACTCCGCGGATATTCTTTGTCGTCTTCATTCTCATCTTTGCTCTTGTGAGCTTCGGCACCGATCCACCGTCAGCATCATATCGAAACTTCTCTGTACTTCCGGACCATATATCGATGTTCGCAAAACGCCTGCTACCAGCAATCTTCTGTGCAGTAGTTCTTTATCACACTGTCGTTAAACGCACGTTGTCTGGCATTACAGCGCAGATTGAGAAAACGATACTTTGGCTAGGAGGCTTTTATATCGGTGCCTTGGCCAACTACACTTTCGATTGGATACCAATACAACGCCTAACAGCGCATGACCTCTCGCAGCAGCCAGGGGCCGTTTCCGCTTTAGTAGCAATTCTTTTCCTGCTTTTGGCGATTATAATTGGGCAAATGCGATCTTTATGGTGGGAAGGAAGGCTACCCCGTTACTTGATGCTCTACGGCCTCTTTTTGCTCGGTATCCTACTATTATTGCTCATTCCTGGAGTATCACTGCGCCTTCATCACTACATTATAGCGCTTCTCCTATTACCAGGTACAAGTCTACAGACGCGTCCTTCTTTACTATATCAAGGCATTTTACTAGGTTTGTTCATAAATGGAATTGCCCGCTGGG
The DNA here is from genome assembly GCA_023627715.1 of Periconia sp. R9002. Taxonomy (NCBI): domain Eukaryota; kingdom Fungi; phylum Ascomycota; class Dothideomycetes; order Pleosporales; family Periconiaceae; genus Periconia; species Periconia sp. R9002. The sequence continues at coordinate 60,585 of JAMAHW010000080.1, forward strand.
ATTTCGACTCTGTCCTGCAAACCGCCGATGCGCTTCGTGGAGATGCGAAACTCGATTCTGTCGTACCGAAAGTACCCATACCACAGATTAAGCAAGCTGCACATGAGATTGTCGCTGCCTTTTCTTTCTCCAATCTACCAGCGGGTATCGATGGCTTAAGTATGCTTGTTAATGACGTTGAACGAAGCCGAAAATTCCGAAATTATGACAAGCATGGCATCGAAACCTTTGAATTCTCGAGACCGGGAAGTGCAAATTACGATGAGTATGTAAGATTTGCATTTATGAGGGAGGGCCGAACACTCGATTACTCTGACGCTGGAATATTATATGGCAATGGAACTTGGGCTATGGCTGCGAAACAGGAAATATGAACGGAACGGCACGTTTCTCTGCTTGAGGGTATTTGTATCCATGTGATTAGAATGATGTTACTGCCACGCGGGTAGAATATATCCCGCGCTTACAAAATGGCGTAGGAGGTCCTCTTTTCATTAAGGAATCGCAATTTTTATACGGCCGTATCTTCATTCAAGAGATCCTTGCCGTGGTATTACTTCAGAGAAAAAAGTTATTCAGAAACATTCTCTGAGCATTCCACTTACTTATAATACTACTCATTTCTGAATGAAAAAAGTGTTTCGAGATATTATATCCAAGGAGAGGTAAGTTTTGTGAGTGCCGGTTATTCGGTACATGGGATGACTACCTATCCATATTGATAGTTCCGTACCGCCGGAACGGACTGGAAGTGTCCAGCTCCGGGATGACGTACACCACTTTTTTATTGGTAGCTGCTGAACGCCATTTTTGTATCGTCTCCACTATAGATTTCGAAACTAAAGTAGGCTTATGAAAAGGCTCCTGCAGACACAAAAGTCCGGACGAAATTAGGACGATCAGGACAATGCATCACTGCTGTGTAGCAGATCACGGATGCGGCTGGCCGTATGCATGCACCCGCACCTGCAGGAGTCTCTCTATGATCCGCATGTATGGTGCAAACTTCAACGTGGAGGAATCGAAGAGCAAAAAAATTGGTAAATAATTCTGTGTGATCACTGCTCGAATTATTTACCCCAACTGTGAGTAAGTACAGACCATCAAGGTACATACGAGATTATTTTAATTATTACGTCAGCTCCGCGCTCGTAGGTACTCAAAGGACCTTGTCTACGTAATGCCGCCACGGCCGCTTAGGGGGTTTCTTACAGCCAAGATATGCCTTTTCTAGATAATTCCCGTGCTCAATCACAGTTGGGACGAACTCAGCCAGTAAAAGTGGATCTAGGGCTGATAGATCAACTTGGTTTGCGGGTGCCGCTACCATCCGTTCCGAAAGTCATCGTCCATTGGACCAGTCATCATTCTGATACCCCGTGTTCAGTGAAAAGATCTAGTCCGACCCTCCGCCTACCAAATTCACTAACGGTCTGCGATGACAGCATGCCCATCCTGCAATAAAGCGACCACAGAATCGCAATTGCGTTGAACTGCTGTTTCCACCCAGCCCGTAGCTGCACTGTTACACATCATGTCTCATTCAAATCACAGCGGTGATGGTATTATCCGGACAGCTTCAGGGCGTGAAACATATGCACCTGATGGCCACTATAGCGATTCGAAGAACACCAATGAAGGTTCAATGGAAGCCGAAGCAACGCTTCGTTCATCTAGCGACTCTTCGCAATCAAGATTCGGCCCCCTGAAAACACCAAATGCAATGCACGACTCCGAAACCGAGCTCACGCCGAAGCTCACACGGCGGCAAACAGTTGAGCTACCCGATGAAGACCGAACACAGCTGGGTCAACTATACACTACACTATCACGACGATCCACCATTGTGTCTCCCGATGACCCTTCTGTCGATCCTTCTAGCGATCAATTCGATCTACCAAAGTTCTTGAAGCTGCTTCGCAGACAGTTGGAGGAGGAGGGTGTCACCATGAGACAGGTCGGCCTCCTCTACAAGGATCTGAATATTTACGGTTCAGGAGCAGCACTGCAGATCCAGAAAACAGTAGGGGATATGTTGCTGGCGCCTTTTCGTATCGGGGGAATGTTCAGTTTCGGCAAGACAGCTCATAAACATATCCTACGAAATTTCGATGGTATCATCAATAGCGGAGAAATGATCATTGTACTTGGTAGGCCGGGTTCTGGGTGTAGTACGCTACTCAAAGCCATGTGCGTTATACCTTGAGTACAATTATCGCGACCCCGCATGGATTAGCATTTTGAGAGATTGATAATGTACTGCAACCTCCCCGGATAGATTTTGCTAACTTTTCACTCACGATATAGGTGTGGTCAACTGAACTCCCTTACCATGGGACAAGAATCAGTTCTTCACTACAACGGTATTCCACAGAAACAAATGATGAAGGAATTTCGTGGAGAGACTGTATACAATCAGGAGGTGAGTTACTACCATGTTGATATTTCAGCACTACATTAACAAAAAAGCACAGGTTGACAAGCACTTCCCACATCTCACAGTCGGCCAAACTCTCGAATTTGCTGCTGCCTGCCGCACCCCGCAACATCGTGTTCGTGGCATGTCCCGGGAGGAATTTTCCAAGTTCGTTGCGCAAGTCGTTATGACTGTAGTTGGCCTTAGCCATACGTATAACACGAAAGTTGGAAATGATTTCATAAGGGGTGTTTCGGGCGGTGAGAGGAAACGAGTATCCATTGCCGAAATGATGGTTTCTGGAGCACCTTTTGCGGCATGGGACAACAGCACAAGAGGTCTTGATTCAGGTATGAGACTCGAGCGAGTTCATCTGTGGTATGCTGCTAACAAAACCACAGCTACTGCATTCAAGTTCGTGCAATCGTTGCGCACTGCCTCTAACTTCAGCGGAAGCTCCGCAGCTGTAGCTATCTATCAAGCAAGCCAAAGTATATACGACACTTTTGACAAAGCCACGGTGCTATATGGTTAGTTCTTCCTGGGTTAAAAGAGAGCACCAAGAAACCACATAGAGTGATGTTCTGCGATTTTAATCATCTATCGAATCACCCCAGGTAGAATCCAGCTGACTTTGTAATTTAGAGGGCCGACAGATCTACTTCGGTCCAGCCGAAGAAGCAAAACCGTTCTTTGAACGTCAAGGGTGGTACTGCCCACCCAGACAAACAACCGGGGACTTCCTCACTAGTTTGACCAACCCATCCGAACGACAAGCCAAGGAAGGAATGGAAAATAGAGTCCCGAGGACCGCGGATGACTTTGAGCGGTACTGGAGAGAGTCTGCTGAATACCAAAGTCTCCAACAGCAAATCAAAGAATATGAACAAGAGCACCCAATGGATGGCCAAGGAGCAAGTCTTGCTCGACTTCGTGAGCAGAAGAATCATGCCCAAGCCAACCGCGTTCGACCAGCGTCACCGTTCCTCGTGAGCGTGCCGATGCAGATAAAGTTGAATACACGGCGAGCCTATCAGCGCATCATAAATGACAGCGCGGCTCATATAACCCAAGCCGGTATGTATAGGAGGGTCCAAAATCATTTCTTATCGAGACACTACCCCTGGTTATGATGAGCTAACTCTGTATTTGCGATATAGGTCTCAACGTGGTGATGTCCCTGATCGTCGGCTCGATATTCTTTGGCGCAGAAAACGATTCTTCAAGCTTTTTCTCTAAAGGATCCGTATTGTTCTTGGCTGTTCTGTTTAACGCACTCACGGCCATTTCCGAAATCAACTCTCTATACGCACAGCGCCCAATCGTAGAGAAGCAGGCCAGTTATGCATTTTACCATCCGTTCACCGAGGCTATGGCAGGCATACTGTCCGATATACCGGTCAAGTTCGTGCAGGCAGTGGTTTTCAACATCATTTTATACTTTATGGCAGGATTGAGAAGAGATGCCGCACAATTCTTCCTGTATTTCCTAGTCACGTAAGTACACTGAGTCACCCCAGTTCGAGTTAAGCTAATGTGTACCGGCTAATCTAGGTACATTTCAATATTTGTGATGTCAGCAGTATTCCGAACACTCGCAGCAGTTACCAAAACGATATCACAGGCCATGGCTCTTTCAGGTGTCCTGGTTTTGGTATGTCACGTGATGCAACCTGAACTTCATGTTAACTAACTTTGTACCCGCGAACTTAGGCACTTGTGATATACACAGGATTTGTTGTGGCCGTTCCGAACATGCACCCTTGGTTCAGCTGGATTCGATGGATCAATCCGATTTTCTACGCATTTGAAATCCTTGTCGCAAACGAATTCCATGGTCGCGAGTTTCCATGTGCATCTTTCATTCCCAATTACACACCGCTTCCAGGAAGTTCATTCATATGCAACGTCGTGGGCGCCGTCCCCGGACAAACCAATGTCAGCGGCGATGATTTTATTGCAACCAACTATCAGTATGTTGAACTCTAGGTACAGAGTCGTTTGTTATCGAGACACTACATAGCGTGGCGTATCGAGACACTGATGATGTACTGTAACCACCCTAGTTACATTTGACTAACTTTGTACCCGTAAGTTATTATTACTCCCACGTATGGCGCAATTTTGGAATCCTTCTCGGGTTCCTTTTCTTCTTCATGTTTGTGTACTTTTTGGCAGTCGAACTCAACTCTGCGACATCGAACTCTGCCGAAGTACTCGTCTTTCAACGTGGTCACGTCCCAGCTTATTTGCAGAATGCCTCCGACCAGGAATCGACTGATGCCGCGAACACCAAGGACGATGCCGATACCGAAGTTGCAAAAGTCCCTCCCCAAAAGGATATCTTCACTTGGCGCGACGTGACGTACGACGTTCCTGTAAAAGAAGGCACTCGGAGACTGCTTGATAACGTCACGGGGTTCGTCAAGCCTGGCACTCTGACGGCTTTGATGGGTGTCTCGGGCGCTGGAAAGACCACACTACTAGATAATCTCGCCCAGAGAGTCTCCACAGGTATTGTGACGGGTGATATGTTTGTGAACGGAAAGCCACTAGACGCCAGCTTCCAACGCTCCACGGGATATGTCCAACAGCAGGACTTGCATCTTGAGACCGCCACTGTTCGCGAGAGCCTTCGATTCAGTGCAATGTTACGCCAGCCTAAGACAGTGAGCAAGCAGGAAAAGTATGAATATGTTGAAGAAGTGATCAAGATGCTCAACATGGGCGATTTCGCAAATGCCGTGGTTGGCGTGCCTGGTGAAGGTAATTAGCAGTCCGCTCTACGTTATGAGAGAAGCTAATTGTGCCAAGGTTTAAATGTCGAACAGAGAAAGCTACTTACCATCGTAAGCGCCCATGATTGATGATCGCTACTCAAAGAAAAGCCCTGTCTAACTGGTATCATATAGGGTGTTGAACTAGCCGCAAAACCAAAGCTCCTGCTTTTCCTAGACGAACCTACGAGTGGTCTCGATAGCCAGGTCAGTTTTGATTGTTATTTTTTGTGGCCTTTGTTGCAGTTCACATTGAGGAACAGCAGTATGGAATATGGATGTATCACGTGACTAGTTGCTCACAGCCAAACAACACTGTGACTGCGTGTTCACAACTGAGAAACATTTTCTAATTGTGTATAGAGTTCCTGGGCTATTTGCTCCTTCCTCCGCAAGCTCGCCGATTCCGGCCAGGCCGTCCTCTGCACTATCCATCAGCCCTCCGCCATTCTATTCCAAGAATTCGACCGTTTATTGTTTTTAGCGAGAGGCGGAAGAACAACTTATTTTGGTGAAATAGGAAAGAATTCCCGCATCCTTCTGGATTACTTTGAAAGCAACGGCGCGCGCAAATGCGGAGCCCAGGAGAATCCCGCAGAGTACATCTTGGAGATCGTGAACAAGGGTAACAACGACCAAGGAGAAGACTGGCACGAAGTATGGAAACGCAGTAGCCAGCGCAGTCAGTGTGAGCAGGAAATCGATAGGATCCACTCGGAGAAACAGCACGAGCAGGTAGCTGGGTCGGAAGAAGCAGCCGGGAGCACTGAGTTTGCCGCTCCACTGCACACCCAACTGGCCCAAGTGACCTATCGCGTATTTCAACAGTATTGGAGAATGCCCAACTATATTTTCGCAAAGTTTGCGTAAGTTGTTCTGGTTATAAAGTCATGTCAGGATACCACATGGCGTGTGGCGTTTGGAACTTTGACCCACTGTATCACCTTAGGTTGGATTAATCTGACTTTTTATCCGCAAATCTAGGCTGTGTATTTTTGCTGGCCTTTTCATAGGATTCACATTCTATGGCGCCGATTCGTCGCTGAGTGGCATGCAGAACGTTCTCTTCGCAGCCTTCATGGTCAGTTTTTGCTCACCCATTGAATCACCACCGCTTGAATCCAACTGACTTTGTATTTGCACTCTTAGGTGACAACTATGTTTACCAGTCTTGTAAATTCCATGCAGCCATTAGTATGTATCTAACCTCCTGGTCGCAGCAAGTTGTGTGAGGGATTTCACTGACCTTATACCCACAACTGTAGTTTATCACCCAACGGTCCCTTTACGAAGTACGCGAGAGGCCCAGCAAGGCGTACTCCTGGAAAGCTTTCATTATAGCCAACATCGTTGTAGAGATACCTTATCAGATTCTTGCTGGGTTGGTTTTATGGGCTTGCTTTTATTATCCAGTCGTGGGGGTTCAGAGTGGTATCAGGCAGGTTCTCACCATGCTTTTTACCATGCAGCTACTCGTATATGCTTCTGCATTTGCGCACATGACGATAAGTTCCCTTCCGGATGCCCAAACGGCGGCAGGTTTGGTGACTTTGTTTACTTTTATGAGCATCATGTTTAGCGGCGTTCTACAATCGCCCAGTGCGCTCCCCGGTTTTTGGATCTTTGTGAGTTAAGACGAGTCTCAATAACCTGCAATATTTGCTAACCGCAGTATGAATGCAGATGTATAGAGTCTCACCTTTTACGTATTGGATTGGAGGCATAGCTAGCACGTTGTTGCACGGCCGAAATGTGGTCTGCTCGCCCACCGAAGTATCACGCTTCAGCCCCCCAGCAGGTCAAACGTGTGGCGAATACCTCGCAGATTTTCTTCAGACTGCACCTGGTGTCCTTCAAAACCCAGAGGCGACGGATGAGTGCAACTACTGTGGACTTCGCAATGCGGACATGTTCCTCGCAGGATCACAAATCTACTACAGTGAACGCTGGCGGAATTTCGGAATCATGTTTGCTTTCATTGGTAATAATCGATCTCGTCTTTTGATTGGGTATGATTTGATTTTAACTGTTCTGCAGGATTCAATATCTTCATGGCGGTTTTCACCTATTGGTTATTTAGAGTCGCCAAATTTGGAAAAGGTAGAGGGAAGAAAACAACGGCAACGAAGAAGAAGGAAGTCGAGAGTGCTGAAAAAGTGGTCAAGAAAAGTGCAGAGAGTGCCGCCCTTTAAATCGAGGTGATTGGGCATAGCACTGTCTTACACCGGTCAACTATATGTACATATGTTTGTTTCCGTGTTCTGCTATTGGGTACTATTCTTCATTTCAGGTGTTTAATTGTATTTGTACATAGATTGATTATAGCTCAAGTTTGCTCGTTACTATTTGCGATTTCTATGCAGCATTTGAGGTGATTGATGCACGTGTAGAGTACCACGTGATTGCTCATTAGCTTCCGTTCCAGATGTCGGGAACACGATTGCCGAAAAGCCATTTGAGATTCCAATGTTTATGTTCACGGAAAAGTGGGTAACATGGAATTCGCTAAATTGACCATGACTTTTTATCGAGTGCGATGGCAAAGTTTCGTTATCGCCACCCACCACCGCGCATCCCTCGTATCCACGTCCATGGCTCTGATTGGCGCGTTCAACGTCCACTACAGAATAACGTGCGCCGCCACTCCTGAATGCTCTAGTGTGTACTCAAGCGTGCGAACCTTCAGACAACCTCTTCTTTGGGGTTGCCCCTCTGCTGACCATCGTTCTTTGCGCTGTGCCCGTTCTTTTACTAACCATCGACACGAAGCCTCTGGCGCTGGCATGGCTGCTTAAGAAAAGTCGCAGAACATGCCTGATCATGCGCCGCAAGTCCAACGCCACCTAGCGCTGAGTACTGTCTACCATCCATTCCGCGGCATTCCTTCACCATGGACGCACCTCGTCCAATACGCTCTCCGAAGCAGATGACAGAGCCGAGACGGCATCGTGAAGTCTGCGTACGTTATGGCGCGATTCTCAAGGACATCTCGGTTTTGCCCCATACGGGCGCTCCCGAGAGCTTTTCTCTTCCCAGCCATCATGTTCCTCGGAGATCTATAGATCCTAGTCTTGCAGCTTTTGCACAGTTAGCCTGTCTTCGCTCCGGTACGTTTTCCTCGGGCACGAAATAACATCACGATCACGATCACACGTGGCGGGGCGTTCTAAGACCCCGATCGCCCTTTGAATCCCTCCAGGTTGCATGAAACTGACTATGTACCCGCGAATTCAGCGACCAGTCGAGCAATGATCTCATTGATCGACGATACAAAACTTCATGCCTTGGCTGAATCCACACCGGATCTGATGCTTCGCTCCAACGACCCAGGAGAAACAAGCAAAGGTATTTGGCTAGGCACTGCGAGTGTCCCTCGGAAATGGATGCCTTGCGAGAGCATAGTGAAGAGCTGGGCCAGCGACTCAGCTTCGGGCGAAGACGTTGTGGTGTTCCGCGATCTCTCAGAAACTGATTATGCTCAGCGTAATTTTGTAACAACATATCCATTTCTCCGGTTCTACGCCGGTGTGCCGTTGATAACGTCTAAGGGCGCCGTCATTGGAACGTTATGTGTAACGGACGAAACCCCCCGTCATGGTCTTGAAGAGCATCAGATCTTGTATTTGCAGGATCTTGCCGTTAGTAAGTTTCCCCAGGTACCAAGTCTTATCATCAAGACGCCATTTGGCGTGGCGTTCTGAGACCTTGACCACGCGCTGAATCACCCTCATTCAAATTGCGCTAATTTGATATTCTCGAATTTAGCTATAGTAGAGTACTTGGACCTCTATATGATGAAAGAACAAATGAGTCGTCATGAAAAGCTGATGCGTGCGCTCATGTCTTTTGCGGAAGGAGGCTCCACTATGCGCCCCTTCGTAAATGAAAGCCAGCGTCAACTTTCACTGGAGGGGACAGAGCTTCCAGAACCTCCGCGCGAGAAGAAAGCGCCAGCTCTTGCAAAACGGCGGACGCCGTCACCTTCAAAAAATGAGGGGCGACCAAAATCTAGCCGCCAGAACTCCATGAGAGATCTTCAAGAAAGCATTTTACCAGCAAATTCACGGTCTATGTTTTCCCGTGCCGCCAGCGTAATTCAGAATTCGAGTGACCTCGACGGTGTTTTGATCCTAGACGCCTCGGTTGTGGGTATTGGAGTTACTCACGACAACTTTGTTTCGTCTGAGGAGGTTTCGGATGTGTCTTCTTCGGGGGAGATGTCATCATCTTCCCGCGACGAAGACAACAGGGAAGATAACACATCACCGCCTCAGAGACGACTATCGTCTTCTTCTCAGAAAACTTGTCAGGTTTTGGGTTGGGCAACTGTAAAGTTCTCTGATTTTGAGGGCCATCATCCGCCATCGGCGCTCACAGATTTCCCAGAGAAGGACCTTTCCCTCATGTTTCGCACATACCCGGAGGGGAAAATAATAGAGACCTCGGCAGATGGCGAACTTGTCTCTTCGACCGATGATTCGGACAGTTCAACTATTCCGGGAGAAACGCCTGCGATGTCGCAAGAAACTGCGGAAAAGAGAAAGAGAACAACAGATGCAAAGCTCAAGCTTGCACTAGCTCTCCGCAAAATCCTGCCCGACGCACTCAGTGTCGCCTTTGCCCCTCTGTGGGACTATGAGCGGTCAAGGTGGTTTGCTGGGTGCATCTGTTGGAGTAATCGTGCTGATAGGAAATTGACCGAAAGTTTGGATCTGTCATATTTCAAAATCTTTGGACATTCGATAATGGTGGATCTCTCCCGTTTAGATGCTCTCGCGGCAAGTAGCGCAAAATCATCCTTCGTTGCGTCCATCTCGCATGAACTGCGGTCTCCTCTACACGGCATCCTGGGAACATTAAGATTTCTCGAAGACACTGCGCTGGATTCATTCCAGATATCGATGATCAATTCCTTAGGATCTTGCGGGCAGACTCTATTGGACACCATTGATCACGTACTTGACTACGCAAACGTGTCAGCGACCAAGGGGAAAAAATCTTCGTCGAAAAGATTGAGAGGTCCAAAAGCCATCCATGTGACATCGAAAGCATCGAAAAGAATCCGGCGTGGCAATGTGCCCCAAATCCCCGCTATTGACCTATCGAAAGCGACCGAGGAGACATTAGAGGCAGTAATATCTGGCCAGTCATACGCACTTTTGCAAGCTCACGAGTGGCAGGATTTGCCGCAAACTGATGATTCACCAAGAAAATATGATAGATATATCGTACTTGATGTCGCAGAAGAGCCTAGCTGGCATTACCAAGTTGAGCCCGGCAGCTGGCGGAGACTGGTCATGAACCTGGTAGGCAACGCTCTTAAGTACACCGAATCAGGCTACATACACATTTCGCTTCGATCCGGTTTCTCTGCCGATGGCACTGATGATCGCACTGTATATCTTTCCGTCAAAGACACCGGGCTAGGAATGAGCGAGAAATTCCTTGTGAATCATGCTTTCCAACCTTTCCAGCAGGAAAATTCCCATTCTCCAGGCACCGGACTCGGTCTGAGTATCATCCGATCGATTATGGATCGTTTGGGTGGTAAGATCAATATTACCAGCGCACCTGGACAAGGTACAGAAGTGCGCCTCCGTTTCTCGCTCCCAGCACCAGAGCCTAGCTTGTCTCCTGATTCTCAGATTTCTCGATTCATGACCATAACGTCACAGTTGGCAGGCCAGCGTATTTGCATACTGAACCAGGCCAGAGATGTCCAGCAAGACAATGAAGGCCAAGTCACGAGCCAGGAGGGAATGGACAGGTTCACGAGTGCACTGGAATACACGCTTAGCAGGCATTTCAAGATGACAGTGGTGCAAACCAATCAATGGAATGCATGCGATACCGACATTGTCATCTGCCCGGAGCCATATTTCTCTTATTTGACGTACATCCGCCGACACAGGACGATCGGGAATCGAGCACCCGTCACCGTTTTCGTAGCCATGGACGCACTCGAAGCCGCAACGCTTCGCACAGACGTGCGCGTCCAGAGCAAAGAATCCGTCGTCGAAGTAACGACGCAACCTTGCGGACCTCACAAGCTCGCACACGTACTGGATCTCTGTCTCAATCGATTTGCGTCGCCAGAAGAAAACATCTGGTCGCCTATTTCCGCGACTCCATCGCCTCTGCCTTCCCTTGTACACCCTATGCCTATACGAAACAAGGCCGATACATCCAACACGACCGTTTCTCACGACGAATCAAAAAGTACAGCTTCAGGCCTACGAGACAAATTGTCTTCGACCAGCCTTGCCACTAACGTCTCCACGTTCGATACCGAAAGGTCCAAACCACCCGCAAACCCCTCTCAATCCTCCAAAGCCAGATCACGCTCCGGTAGTCGTGCCGGGCCCGTCCCAACAACCAGCGTAGACACCGACACGAAACCAAGCTCCTCCACTCTACCTCCCATGACAACGTCCACGTCGATATCCGGATCCAGCACCCTGTCCGACCCAAGCAAGCCACAAAAAACGACCGATCCCTCCCGCGTCCTCATCGTAGACGACAACCCCATCAACCGAAAAGTCAGTCCTACCCTCCCTACCTCCATTCCTTTTACTAAACCACAAACAAGCTCCTCGTCACCTACCTCAAAAAGAAAAACATCCTCTACGCCGAAGCCGAGAACGGCGCGGCAGCAGTACAAATGTATAAAGAAGCTTCGCCGGTGAAATTCGACGTCGTGCTTATGGGTACGTCTCTTCATCCCCTTCATCCTTCCCACCCCAACCCGGGCTAACCATAAGCTTGGTGAAACAGACATGTCCATGCCTGTCCTCGACGGCATGTCGGCGACGCGCGAGATCCGCGACTACGAGCAGCAGCACCACATGCCGCAATCGTGCATCATCGCGCTCACGGGGCTGGCGTCGGCGAGCGCGCGGTTGGAGGCGTGGAGTTCGGGGGTTAGCTATTACTTGTTGAAGCCGGTCAGGTTTCCGAAATTGGGCGCGTTGTTGGAGGAGCATGGTGCTGGGAAGGAGGGGTGATGTGGGTGTATTCAAAGGGGTTTTTTCTTTTTCTTTTGGGGGGGATTCTTTTTGTCTTTTTTTTTTTTTTTTGATAACGAACGAACACACACATATACCAGAATAGTTTCAGTAATGGGGAGTCAACGGGATTTTCTTAAATTCTCTTCTACGGGATAACATACATGAACTGGAAGTAATAGATGACCTTTTTTTTTTTTTCCCAAAATAACGTAACCAAGGATTTTTCTTCACATATCTCCTTTTCCTCCTCACGATTGTCTCTTAAAAAAAAAAAGAAACACCTCTTCCTCTTCATCATCTCACCCCCCCTGCACCGTCATCTTTCCTCTTCTCTTCTCTTCCCTTCTTCTCTCTTCCGGCACACGCCTCTATCTATCCTCTGCTTTTCCCCCCGTTCCCCAGCCCCCTTTTTTTTTATCGTTCGTTCGTTCGAGAACATCAGGTCCAAACAAGACAACATCCCTCAATACGATTCTCATCATCACCATCAACACCGTCGCAGATACCTATGTAGCTTGGAGGTGGTAAGAAATAGATACTACATACATACATACATACTGATATCAAAACACCTAACAACCCCCTGCCACTTGTCTCTATCTTTCCCCCCGTCCTTCACTACTTCCTCGCAATCCAATAAGTACATACGTACGTACTTACCCGCCCACCCAACAAACCTCATGATTCACGTAACGCGTTACATACCTAGACATCCCACTCACTCAAACACGCACACACACACACACACACATTCCCAACATATCATGAGACTTTGGAGAAACAAATCCACAATTTCCAACTCCAGATGTTACGTAAGCGTCCATGTATCAATCAATCCTCACGACAACATCACGGGGGGGACACGGGATGTACTAAAAACACTGATACATAATGTATGTACTGTAAAACCACCCCAAGTTGTTGCATCTAACAAACAAGATTTGCATGTATATCTGCGATATATACAATATACAATACCAATAGAAAGAGAGAGAGAGAGAGAGAGAAATCACACAAACCCATCCACACCACCCGCCCACGTCGCAAACAGCTCCACAGGGAACAGATCCGCAAGATGCTGATACCCCTTAACATTAGGATGCAAGTAATCCCCTGAATCGTACTCTCTACTCAACTGGCTCGGGATAGCGGGATCCCTCAACCAAACATCAAAGTCGACGACAGCATCGAAGAGGCCGCTCTGGCGAATAAACTCGTTGATCTTGACGCGCGTGGCCTCGCGGGCCGGGTGCGAGTAGGGCTGGCCGGAGAAGTTTGCGGGGGCGGAGAAGGGGGTGATGGTGGCGGCGAAGACGGGGATGCCTCGGGCGTGGATGCGGGCGACGATCTGGGCGTAGGCCTGCGTGAGGGCGGTGTAGACGGCGTCTTGGGCGGCGGTGGTGGTGGGCGCGGTGCCGATGTCGTTGACGCCTTCGAAGAGCAGGGCGTAGCGGACGCCCGGGTGCGAGAGGACGTCGCGCTCGATGCGGCTGAGGGCGTTGGGGCCCAGCCCGTCGGCCAGGACGCGGTTCCCGCCTGCGGCTTGGTTGGAGATGGCGATGGTGCTGGTGGTGGGGGAGGTTTGCAGGCGGGTGTGGAGGAGGTCGGGCCAGCGGTTGTTCTTGTCCGTGTCGGAGCCGCGGCCGTCGGTTATGGAGTCTCCCACGATGGCGAGGGTGCCCGAGGTGGGTGGGACCCATGCTTCGATGGATGAGAGGAAGTACCAGTGTGCTGCGCTCTGGGTGTTGGTGTTTGTGACTGCTAAGGAGGGTGCCGAGACGGCGTTGCCAAACTGCCAATAGCTGGTTGTGCGGCTACCTGGATGACCCGTGATGCTGTTCGTTGTTTGGCCATTCTGCAGATAGAGAGTGATGGTGATGACGCTTCGGGGTTTGATTGGGAAATCCAGGGGATCTGAGACTGCGAGGGCACCGTTGGGTATGGATATCGATTCTTTGCCAGAAAAGGTCACCTTTTGGAGCGTCGACGTTTGGATCTGGTGAATGCCAGCCGTGTCATTGGCAGGAAGGGCAACCGTCGCGGCTGTTATGGGGAGGTTGGTGACACCGAAAGCGTTTGTTATTCTGATGCGGATTTGCGATGTGCCTACTGACACTTTCAAGGTTTGGCGGATCGTCGAGTTGACGAATACAGCACCGCTTTGATTCTATCAGGCTCCATATTAGTTAAGGGTTCGAGTACTTCTAAAAACGAAAGACGTACGAATGGGGCGGTTGGGAGATTCGCCGGTTCCGTCAGTTGGGGCATTGTTGCCCACGTATCAATCCAATGACCATTGCTCGGATTTGGTTCAATGGCTCTTTTGGCAATGGACGGGCGGTTGAGTTCTTCTCCTTGAACGACAACTGCGTGGAGGATTGCTCCTACGAGGAAGAGCAGCGGTGACGTGAACATGTTGGTCCTCCACAACTCAATTGGTCTCGAACGAAGGCAAATGTGATGCTCGAACATTGTGTGGAAGCATCTCCCTATTTAAAGCCATAGCTTGCCATAATAAATTAACGGTGACGCGGAGGTACAGAGCTACGCTGCACAACGAGGACGAATCGAGTAACGGCGTGGAGAGTGAAGCAGATGCAGCAGCGGGGATGCCAGCAGATTGATGGATAAATTAATCAAGATTGCCAGTCACGGTTAGCGGTTGTGAACTAGAGCCGACCACCAGGAACAGGTGGCCAGCAATTTAACCATCGGCTCGTGAGGTATGGTTACCCAGATCATGAGGACTTCTAGAAGGCTTTTGACATGGCCGTGATATTCAGGTACCGGACCGAACGAAAAGGAAGGTGGGGTGGGAGATTCCGTCATCATCCTTGGGGGAAGCGCGAGTACTCGGATAAAAACCATAGAAAGACGAAGCATACCAGCTGCACGGTACATGCACACCCTCCTGTGTGCTGGATCGATTTTACTAGGACGGAATCTATTCCTGCGGATACTTACAAGCCGACCTGTACTCCCTGGTAAGTTGCAAGACGTGGAAAAATGTATCGCCGGTCCTCAACCACCACTTCCCGATTGCAAAGTTTCATTTGACATGTTTTCACTCAATCACAAATACTGGAGAAGGAGAAGAAAAAACACGAACCCTTTCCTGGATTCGTTGGTATCTCGTATTGCTTCGTTCGTTTTGTTGCATGGACAACCTTTGACCAGTCAGAATCGTTTCTGAGGAAGAAAAGATAAGTGTATTGTGCACACCTGCTTAGAACGCCAACCCACTCTAAAAATTCCAAATCCCATCATCAGGCTCGTTCAAGCTATTCGAGTTGAGCTGGGTGCACAACTCTGCGCTCGGAGCCCGCAACGTAATCATCCGGTTTGCCGCCAGCCCCAGGTGGACAGTGTTTCCGATGCATTCGTGATGCTCACTCATTATCCATAACGCCATGTTACAGCCACCACTGTGGTCGTCGATCCTAAGGACTACTGCTTTCTGCCTTCTTTTTCCTCCTGCCAGCGGTTTTCCTCTTCTTCCCATCCACATCCATATCCTCACCGTCGTTCTTGTCTGCAGCGGGCGCGTCGGCAACTTTGGAAACAATCTCGTTAAGAAAGTCAAACTGCTCGTCCTTGGTAACGGCGTGTTTGAGGTGGACGGCGCTGACGCGCTTGGAATTGCGCGCTTTGGCTTCGGCGGCGGCTTTGGTGACGAGGGAGATCATGAAGAGCTCGAGTGCTTTGGCTATACAACCGGGGTTAGCGTGGGAACAAGATAGTTTTTTTTTTATACAAAAGCAAGTCACAAGGAGAGTCGAGGCCACGGAAGAAAAGAAGAAAAAAATACAGGGCAGAGGGAGGGAGGAGCTTACAAACGACAACGGGGGTGACTTGGGCGACCTTGCCAACGTCGTCGTCGGCTTGCATGATGCGTTTTATGCGAGCGACGGGGAAGTGGACTGTGATGTTGACATTGTCTGCACCGGGCGGCAGGGTGGCGGCGGAGCCATTGCCCTCTTTCCGCTTGCCTCTAGACTTGTCGGAGGATTCGGGGTAATAGTCTCCATCCTGCATGGTGTCTGAGGGGTGGGCACCCCGCGGCATGAAGGTGGGCTGGGGGTAGGGTGCCGAGGGGTAGGCGGCGGTGGTGGTGGTGGTGGGAAAGGAGTGGTCGGGGAGTTGTTTGTGCGGGTGGGCGGGACTGGAGGCGGGCGGAGAGTAGGGCAGCGGGTGGGAGATGGAGCCTCTATAGCCACGGTGCTGGGGATGCTCCGACTCGGTGGCGGTCGCGTTGTAGCTCGACAGGTCTCCAGAAAGATCAGGACTTTGAGGAGCCCAGGTCGCGTCAGTGGCCTGCATGTTCTGGCTGGGGACTAGTCTTTTAAAAAGGGCCTCTGGCAGACGGGCGGAGGACTGGGATTGGGCGCTTTAGCGACGCGTTGTCCTGTCTAGCAGGCTGGCCGGTGCGTTTTTTTGCTGTTCCCGCCGCGTCTCCTCTTTTTTATTTTTATTTTGCAGTCGCACAGGCGCGGCTGGGCCGCAGAGGGGATAGTGAGGGCGGGCGAGGGGGGGAGGGAGCGTGCTTTGTTCAGGGCGGTGAGGGGGCAGAAAATGCGTCAAGTAAGTAGTGTCTACTACGAGTGAAAGAAAAACTTCAAGGTTGGTTGAGAGCTCGAGTGTGGATCCTGTCGCACTGCGGGGCAGCAGCTTATGTATGTATGTATTAGCTACGTAGGCACAGGACTAGGACGTTTCTGCCTACCCTCCCCTCCCCTCCCCTACCCTAACCCTGCGCCCCCCTAGTTAACGTATCAGTGAATGGTAAATCGACGAGGCATGCCATGAATGGTGAGGGCTGAGGTCATAGACTGATGACGCTCGCCAGGGTAATGAATGCGTGCCTCCACAGTACGCGTATTTAGCTATTCACATATTCCTAATTACTCAACATGGCACTGCACCGTCGTGAATAAATGTACGTATTCAACCCTCTTTCGCCTTGTCAGTTTACCGGTGCCAGATACCTGCTTGGAACAAAGCCTGCATGCATGCTGAAAGAGTGATGGGGCGGCAAAAACCCGCGGATGCGTTTGCCAAGTCCAGCCGCAACGTCCCTTCCATGCTCGTACAGTACATACCTATGTAATGCAATGTGCATGCAATTCCTTCCTCGAGTCCGCCCGCCCGCCTTCCCGCCTTGTCTCCCTTTGCACGCCCGCCCACCTGCCTGCCCGTTCCCCCCCGGCGGCTCGTGCCTGCCTCTTTCTCACCCCTCCCTCTCTCCCTCCTTCCTTTCTCCTCTTCATCTTCGCGCCCATTCACCCTCCCTCCCGTACCGACCTTCATCGAATCCATCTCCCTCTCCATTACAATTTCATGTGCAATTGTATCATCATCCATCCGTAATATTAAGTCTCATGGTCGCTGTGCAGGCTGGGTGAATCGCGCTGGGTTGGGTGATGACAAGAGCAAGCCATAGACTTTGGATCCCGCGACAGCTTTGAACCGCCGTCGCGGGGCCTGCTGACGGCCTTCTGGGGCCCTCGCGCCGCCGTTGCACCATGAAGCCCGCTGCCAAAGCACAAGTGCACATTCGGCAATGTCAATTGCTACGTCTGTCTGTACGCTGCTCCCCAGCTGTGGTTCCGTCCTGCCTCGGCGGCTGCAGGCGTCGTTGATGGTAAATGACTTGATCTAATCTGACGACCTATTGAAGAGTCTCCTTTTTTTTTCTCTCGCTCCAGTCCCCTTTTTTCACTCTCTGGCGCGCCACCACCATCATTACTGTATCTATCTTCTATACCTTCGAAGGCCAAGGGTGTCTTGGTAACGTTTTGGGTCGCCCTGCAATGGCACTGGCAAACATTCACGCATCATCTCACATCGCACTTCCATCACGTGTCTTTGGTCCAGCTGCCGTCCTCCTTGGGTCCTTCGCGCTGGCTGCCTTCCCTCCTCCACGTCTCCGCGAGACCGGCCTTCGGATCCTCATCCAAATGTCCGCGGAGGCGTCGGAGGTCCAAAACAGCTGCTCGGATGCGCATGGTGCACTCTTTGCGCAGTTCTACCGCCTCTTTGGAATGTTTGAGTGTGTCATTCAACACCCCTACTTCCAGCTTTCCACTTTTCTTTTCTTCCTGCTCGCACAGCTGTCTCCATCTCCGACGCAGATCCCCAAACACCTTTTCCCCGTCCAATCGATCCCCAAACGTAATGCTAATGCTGTTGAAAGGGCGCGGTAGGAAGCGCGGAAACGTACGGGACTCATGCATGACTTGCTCTGGACCTTCGATCCACATGGGCACAACGTCTGGCATGGGATCGCTCTCGAGTATCAGACGCGAAACTCCCCACTTGAAATATCTCATGGTATGGTCCTTGTGTTGATGGATCATGCCTTCGGGGAAAATGTGCACCCAGGCATGCCGCCGGTTTAGATAGGCTGAAGGCGAAGGAAACGTGTCTTGCCCATTCGTCGAGAAGGTGAGATGACCACCAGTAAAAGGGTCAGCGAGGTCGGGGCTTTTGAGAGACTTGTCCGGCGATTGGGAAGCTTCGTCGACTCGTGTAAAGGGCCCGCGCGAGAGAAGCCTGATGGCTTGTGTAATGGTGGGTTGGAAGAGGCCGCCGTGCTGCGAATGCGCCGAGCGATGCGTAGGCAGAACCTGCCCAAGAGTGAAGAACGTAGAAAGTCCCCTAGAAAAGAAGGGTCAGCATTGAATTATGTATGGTCATAAGAATCGTACTTGTTCGTAAAACACAAATCGTAGCTCCCTAAACCCCAGCGCATGTTATCCGGATTCAAAAGGTATGAGACGGGCAGGATTCCCCATATCAATGGGTCATCGAGTCTGTTTGTGGCATCGAGAATCAGCTCTGAGCTCGGTCATGATCGCGTAGGTAAGAGACGTACGTACACGGAGACGTGGTTGGATACTACACGAGTCAGTCTTTTCTTCATTGGAAATACATGTGATCGCCTACCTGTGATCAGCCCTCGCTGCCTTCCCTCGACATCTTGTCGCTCATCCAGCAATTCCAAAAACTTGTCCAGCCCGGGGGATTCGCTGCGACTCAATCCCTTCAAAAACCCTCTGCATAGTAGGCCGACGGTCCCTATCGCAAAGGTAGAGCCAGCGCGCCATAAACCGCTAGGAGCATCGGGATGCTCTTCGGGCTCCATTGAATATTAGTGATTAGCGAGTGTATGAATGAAAACATGAATGTTGAAATGTTGAAAAGTCGGCGCGATTGCGATCTCCCGGGAAAGAAGCGTTGGCGCGCCCGCGCCACGTGTGGCAAGCGCGAAGTTCCCGAGGCCCCGACGTCACATCAACTTTTCCGACTGGGCAACACTGTACCAACGACTTGAACCATTTTCGTTGATAGAGGTCCATTTTGGGGAATAAGAGTCAGTTTTGGATGGTCGCGTACAGACGGGCAAACGCTCTAATTCTCAACAACCTCATCCGCAGACCTACCATCAGTGAACAGCCACCATACATCTCAACCTCAACCACTACCCCTGCCATGCCGCCTCCAAAAACTATATTCACAGCTCACGAGCGGAATAACCTGAAATCAAATTGGGGCTCACAGTCCAGTCGTCTCACGCGCGACTCCTTCCTTCCCTTTGGATCCTGTCAGCTCTGTCTTCTTAATGCTGTTGACCCAGTATGCTGTCCATCTGGCGATCTGTTCTGCCGAGAGTGTGCCATGAAAAATCTCCTGGAACAACGCAAGGAAATCAAACGTCTTGAAAAGGTTGCATTGCGACGCCGTGAGGAAGAGGAGGAACAGCGGGCCCGTGACGAAGAAGAGGCGCGGCAGAGGGCGGTCGCCGATTTCGAGGCCGTGCAGATGGGTTTGGAAGTCAAGATAGGAGCCGGAGGCAAAATCGTTGGAAGAGAAAAAGGAAGGATCTTAATTGAACAAAACGCCAAAGATAGCCCCGGAGCTTCAGACTCCTCATCGCGAGGCCAAAAACGCAAGTTCGAAATCGACGAGGAAGAGCTCAAGCGCATCGCCCAGGAAGAGCGAAGTCGTGCAAAGCTAGCTCTTGAGGAGGAAAAGCAAGCAGCAAAACCTCACCTGCCGAGTTTCTGGGTCCCCGGCAAGACCCCCGACCAGAACTATGCCCGCGATGGCGAGAAACGTGACCACCCAATGTGTCCCTCAAGCTCCGCCGACAATCCTCACGCGCTGTCCCTCAAAACACTTGTCACTGTTTCTTTCAACACCGACAAATCATCATCCAAGTCAGAAAGGCCTGTGCCTACGTGTCCGAGCTGCAAAAAAACTCTGACAAACGCTACGAAAGCCATGGTCGCTATTCCATGTGGCCACGTCATCTGCAAGCCGTGCGTCGACCGCTTCATGAAGCCCGAGCTCCGTCATCATCGCGATTTACACGACGAAGGGCCCGAGCCAGACTCCATTCACTGCTATGTGTGCGACGCGGACCTCACCGGTCGTGCCACTGGAGAAGACAAAACCAAGGACGGCAAGAAGAGCAAGAAGGACAAAGACAAAGGCGTCAAGCCGGGATTGGTGGAGATTCGCAGTGAGGGCACAGGATTTGCCAGCGGCGGCAAAGCGGTTGTTAAGAGGGATGGCGTGGCGTTCCAGGTCTAGATACGTGCGCTCTTCTGCTATATCGATTCAGGGAGGTGCAAAATGTAGTGTGGAATATTGGCGTAGAGGAGCGCGAATACCAACGATACCCCCCTTCTTATTGGAACAGCTAACGAACATCAATACTCTTGTATGCCCTTTGTGATATCTAACTGCCTTCGTCGTGCTCCCTAGTCATACCTCTGTACCACCTCCCGCCCGCCCATCATATCCAACACACTCACACGCTGACGTAGACCTCCGCAGCACTTGTAATACGAACAAAAGGATATAAAAAGACGCCTACCTTCCATTCTCCTCGTCTTCTTCTTTCTTCCACACCACACACGAAAACATAATTGAATATGTTCCCAAATATGTGATCCCCGAATATGTTTCTATCTATGGGATCCCTGGGGGCGAGGGTCGGTCAAATATGCGGCTTTTGACCAAGGTCACCATCGAACACCTTCATCATCATTTAGTTTTTTGTTCGTCGCCGATCTGCCAGGAACTTTGCCATTGTTTTGTTTTTGCGGCACCCTTGGATCGACCCTCCTAACGGCTGGAAGAATTTGTTCACTCCGAAAGGTGCCGAGTTGGAGGCCCTGCTGGATCGCCTGGAGCGTTATGGCCATGATTTGTGAGGGGGAGGAGGGAGTTGCTTGATCTCGTCGTCGCGAGCCATTTTGTGGTGGGTGCCGCTGACGACAAGCATGGGGATCTGGCCATGAAACTCGAGAACATAAAATCCGAGCCTTCCTCGACTACGACAGTTCCACGCAGCGCCGAGAATCTCAGTGTCTGGCCTGCTACAAGCCCAGGACTTCCGTTGTATGAGGAAGACTCGGACGAGTTCCCTGACATGGTCAAAGTCGGGAGGCGGAGACAACGACGACGGCGATTTTCCGGCGAGTGGAAAGCCACCGTATGGGGTTCTGTGGCTTCTGCCTCTCTCCTTATCAGACTGTGGAGGGTCGAGATGATGAGAGTGTTCGCTCTGGGATGGAGTTGGGGGAGGGCGCGACCACTATTCCATGATTTGTACGGCAGCTCATCATTGAAAGCGCCGAATGGAATTTTCTTTTGCGGCACGGCCTATTCCGCCATGTCCTGGACTATTTTGCTGGGATAAGTAACGGGGAGACGAATGAGTATATTCGGCAGCGGCAGCTTGTTGAGCTTCCTAACCAACCAAATGACGCCAACCATCAACCCAATTTGTCACGAGGCAACAATCAGTTTCTGCCTCTTCCTCTCTCTCCGGAGCAACAAAACATCCCATCTCCATCCCCAACATCCATCGGCACCCCATTTGGCCCCCAACCTCGTCCTCCTAGTCCAGCCGCTGGAAGAAATTTGTATACCCAGCGCGAGAACATTGCGTCTGCCCTCTCCACATTTACCTTCGTCTCCCCGGATTGTTTCTGGCGTCATGGGCATGAGCTTCTCCCCTCCCCCTCCTCGCGATCCTCCAGCCAATTTGTGTTAGCGGAGACAGAGAGCGGCCATATTTTGTTTTGTTTCTTCTGGGGAAGAGAGAGAAAGAACAGTCCCCACGGGAGACCGTCCTTTGGGAACCTATGTCTGCGACGCGTTGTTTCTCCCGTCAGCCAGACAACGGTCTGTATTAGTTCCACCCTGATTTGTTTGCGGTGGTGTCACAGGCTCCCCCATTTCCCGACAGCAACACCTTCTAATGTGTTGTTGGGTTCGGGTGGGGAGGGAAAGAGCGTCCGTCCTTGTTTTGTTTTGTGTCGGAGTCTGCGAGACTTTCCTTCCTATGTTTGGCTGCCCGAGAACCTTTTTAGTCGGTTTGTGTCCTTTTTTTGGCGCGGAAACCATGAGTTGCCTATAGCGTTTCTGAATCTCAATCTCGTGATCCAGAAGTCAAGTCAGAGTTTCCAGGATTTGGTGTTTTTGTCTTTGGAAATGTGCGCGGCAAGAGTTTGGCAGTCTTCTTAGGATGCCTTTTGTTTGGTTGATGAGGGGAATTGGCAGAAAGGAAAGCCCGATACCAGAGGGCCCAGATATTTTGCCTGTTCTTGTTTCTGGTGTTCGTGTTGGGATGCTGTTCGTCTTGAGGGTGTTGATAGGGACATGTCCGAGCCAAAAAAAAAATCGAAGAAGCTGAATTTGTGGGATGCTTTTCCTGGCTTGGATATTTTTGCTCTTTTGGAAGAGACTCGAAAAGTTTGATTGTTGTCGCGGTCGAGAGGGCGATGTCATGAACTGTTTGATCGATGACGATGATGGGGCTCCCGGGCAGGGCCTCCTTTTCGAATTCGGAAGTTTGTTTGTTTGGGGGGGAAGTGCAAATTCTGAGCACGAATATGTAGTGGAGAGGAATACGACGTTGATCCAGCTCGAGGGATTCTTTTTATATTTGGGAACCGTTTTGCTGCCGTCAATTGGTTGTGTCCGAGGCTCTTGTTTCCGGACATTGGTGGCAATGCATGTCCGAGCTGGAAACTTCTTTCTCGACAGGCATGAAGTGGGGCGATGACACTGGTGTTGACCCGCCTCGTCAGGTGCAGAACCAAACCAAATGATGACGGAAAGTTGGCCAGTGTCTCAGGGAGTGGGGACCTGAGGCTTGCTCAAATTGCCAGGGATTGGTGGAGCTGCGTTCAGTATGACCAAGCTCTAGCATCTTATAATTTGAAATTTGCTTGTTACCGTCAACAAATATGTGGCCGAAACATTTTTCTTCGGCGGTTGACGAAGGCGCTCATCATTTATCTGAGCTGTTGGGATGTGAACTCGATTTGTGTGTCGTTGTTGCTGTTCGGAAGACGTGTCTGATCACGCGCCTCATTCCTCGAAACCAACCCAGGGGAATTTTTACCAGCAGCGGCCCTGGCTACTTCCTGGCCGGAAGAGTCATATCTACGCCTATCCACAATGCACGAGAGCAAGCGTTATTGCGACGATTGTCAGACCAAGCTCTGGCCTACTGAAGGAGAGTGAGGATGACTGCATCAATGTTGAACAGTAATTTGTTATGGGGTGGCGCCGGAGCTTTATGTCCAGCTCCTCTTGCCTTTGCCCCTCTTACCTCATGACCGGCGGAACTGTGATATACAGCCCCTACGATTTTGGAAGATTCAGATGAATTTTCAAACATCCCATGAGAGATACCCTTGCCACCACCCTCAGTTCAGAAACTCGTCACTCCAAATTTCAGCAGACACTCCGAATCAATTTGTTAGGGGTGCAAGGGGTGATCTGCTACCATATTATCTCATCATCGCTATACAACCCAAATTATGGCCGGCATTACAAGCAGTGAAATATGTACTTCTGGATGGGCTTCAATTCGGGATTTCACAATGTTTGAGGGGTACCTGGCGACGGAATGTGTGGAGGTGGAAAAGTTCGAAACCGCTATTTAGAAATTTTCGTCAAAATTTGCGTGTCAATTTGTAGGGAACATGACGACGAAATTAGATCGAAGATTGCCTTCAGCGATGTTATGCTGGGAGTCGGCCCAGAGACACACGTCTTCCTATACCCCCCCCCCCCCTCCCCCCCTCAACCGACGATTGGATACCCACCCAGACGTCAACTGCAATTTTGTTTTTTCGCAGTCGAATTTGGAAGAGGATGAGGCGACAGGAGAACGCCAGCGGCCATCCTCCAAACGCTGTCCCAAGCATCTCTCACCCAGACATATTCCGTCTGTTACGGGTGAACCTCAAGTACAGAATATGACAATCTGGCTAGATACTGAACTCAAATTTTGCACAATTGGATGTATACTAATATATACGTAATGAAATTTCGAGTTTGCAGTTACTATCTAAATCCTTCTGTCACCAAACCTCTATTGCTATCGCATTTTTATATATTAACCTATGTGCCGCGTTTATCTTAGACCTTCTTTAACCGCTAACACGCTAAGGAGTATTATGATTAATATACCTAGTATTTAAGATAAGTATAGATAGAAAAATATATTATATTTATAAAATATTTCTAAAATAGATATCTAGTATATAAACTCCCCTCTTTTTCTCCTTCCCTCCCCTCTCTTTTTTTCTCTCCCCCTTCTTCCTTCTCAGGCTGGGTGGAGTAAAAAGAGTGAATCCTAGTACAGTGGTGTCAAATGAGCGTTTCTGAATGTGGCATGGGTGGATGTGTTTCCGTCGATCCTTCCATTTGGATGTGTCGGGGTTTCTGGAACTCCAGCTAACCGATTTGCGGCGACAAAAAAGAATACACCAAGGTAATAAAGAGCTCCAGTGAAATGATCATGATGATTGAGATGTTGTGGCTGATGCCCCAGTCACATGATGTCAATATGTGTTGTGTCCCAATCGCATTGTCTAACAGTAATTTCTTCAAATACATTGTGTACCAACACTCTTCTTGATTTCGCTGCTCAGCATTGTGATATGGTTCACACATCGACTTTGATTTTTTGCACATCGTGAACACAATGTCCTTGATTGCTCATGGAACCGTGGTATATATACATGTATCTTACCCTCATTCCAAATCCTCAGAACAGAACAGAACAAAACAAAAAGCAAAGCAAAACACACTCTTTGACACTTTCAACGAGTTTGCATCTCTTTCAATTGCTTAATTTAAACTCCGCTCACTCATAGAAAACTAGACTACATAGATATGAGTAATCCGATCGCCAAGCTTGGTGGGCAGTTCTCCTTGATGGAAGCTGCCCTGAATGCTGTGGTTCCCAGCGATGTTCCTTCTCCTTTCGTGCCTTTGGTAAAATTGGCCACTGGACTATTGTACGTCTTGCGTAAAAAGAACATGGAGAAATTTGTTGCAAAGGTAGTCATGCTAGTTGGAGCTGTACATGCTCTCAAGATGGTTTGGTCGATCTTCAAGCCCCACATTCTACCCAACATAACCTCCAGCATCACCATGACAGTGGACTCCAATGTCGGCGACTCAATCCTGCGTTGGTTTGTACGAGAAGGTGCTAGTGGCGTCGCAAAGCGCCACACTCGTCTTGAAGACAATAAGAACATATCATCCTTGAATGGAAGCTGGATCTTCTATAAGGGGCGTCCCGTATATCTGACGCAAACGGAAGGCAAAGTCAAATCCCAATACAATGATGAAACATGGGAACGAGAGAAGAAGATCGAGAAAGAATTGAAGATCACGGCGCTGGGATCTTCATGGGTTCTAAATGAGATGGTCAAGGAGGCCAAAGCGTTTGAGAAGGTTCAGAACCTTGAGACAGATGTTAGGGTTATTCATAACCCCCAGCACGGCGGCTGCTATTGGACCTCCAAGCCACGCATGACTCGTTCAATCGAGACCATCGAGATGGAACCTTCTGTGAAGACCGATCTGGTGAACGATCTCACAGTTTTCTTGTCTGCTAGTCGCCAAAAACACTACTTGGATTGTGGCATACCGTACAAGCGTGGGTACCTTATTTTTGGCCCTCCCGGCACTGGAAAGTCTTCCTTTGCGTATGCTTGTGCTGGGCTTACAAACAGTAGGCTGTTCCGGGCCAACATTGGCCAGATAAAGGGGGATGGTGATATGAATTCCCTTTTTCGCTGCGTGATGAAGGGCGATATTCTACTCCTTGAGGATATCGACTCTGCCGGTGTGTCCCGGGAGTCCATGAACTCCACCGTGAAGAACTCTCCGGGATCCCAGTACGAAAATAACGCGACCGGCGTTACTCTTTCGGGACTTCTGAATGCCATCGACGATCTGAATGATGGTGTCGTCTTGATGATGACCTCGAATTCCCCAGAGTCCCTTGATAGGGCTTTGATCCGCCCTGGTCGTGTTGACAGGCAGATATTCATGGGTAACGTAATCCCCGTGATTGCCGAGTCAATGTTCAAGCGCTTCTATTCCAAAGAGGCGCTGAACGCGCCGGGAATGAATTTGGCTGAGTTGGCAAAGGAGTTTGCGACCAAGCTACCGGAAGGGAAGATCACACCTGCAGAGTTGCAGGGTTTCCTTCTGCAACGCACTCCTGATATTGCCATCCAGGAGCTAGATAACTGGGCACACGAAGTGATCCGGGCGAAAGCGGCGGGGAAGAACATTGTCGGCATTAAGGCTGATGATGCCGACCTCGATATCAAGAAGAATCCCTAAAGCTCGCCACGGTATTCTTTGGCTAAACATGGTCTTCTCTTCCACAGGCGTTTTATTAATATTTCGAGCGTTGATCGAGCGTATAGCGTATAGATTCAGAAAGCATTTGTAATATCATACTTGTATTTTATCCTCACAATTAGTAGTATCTAGTTCCAGTTGCGAATTATTAGAAGGGTTCAGCCTCTATAAAAAATAATAATTGAATAGAAAGAGAAGACTAAACAAAAGTAGACTAGCTTTATAAGAGAAACAAATAGAAGAAATATAGGCGTTATATATAATTAACTGTGATAGTTCTAAGTAACTAGCAGTTATATAAGATATATTATTATATATAAATATTAATAGTATTATTAAGAGCTATTGGTGTTGATACCGCGACTGATTTCACCAATCAATTGCGAACAAGAAGACACGTTAAATTAAGAGTTATAAGGGGTAGATATAGAATTTGCGGGTAGTAAGGGATTGAGGCGTACTGTATAACTAGCCTGCCCACTCCCCTACTTATAGTATCTATTTAATTATCTCTATTCTATAGAGAATCGCATAAAAGGCATTTGAAGTTGATTACTTATTGAAATGCTACTCAACTTCCACACAACCCTGGATCTTTTGTTAGAATAATTAAGCGCATGTGTATTGTAGATATGCTAGTTGCATTTAAGATAGACTATAATAGAGATAGTATTAAGCATTTAGCAGATCAGAACCCTTGGTATCGACGAGGAAATCATTACGAACCCACCAAAACAAACGATGCCTATTCGTGATTTCGAGCCGAATCGTTATTGACGGTCACATTCACCGAAGCATTGTTTCGCACATCACCTCCATAGCTCTGATGAGATGGCATTGCAACATAAGCTGGAGTGCCAGGCATTTCTGACGG
Organism: Periconia sp. R9002; assembly: GCA_023627715.1. NCBI lineage: Eukaryota > Fungi > Ascomycota > Dothideomycetes > Pleosporales > Periconiaceae > Periconia > Periconia sp. R9002. The sequence goes on from JAMAHW010000080.1 coordinate 88,353, forward strand.
AAACGAGAAACTTGTCGGAATCTCTGCTACCAGCGACTGGGATCCGGCCATCTCGTAAGTCGACGATTGACCTGCTTGCTCATATCCACCACCACGTTTTTGCATTTTTCGCTTCTGTCTTCTGCGAAAGAGAAAGTAGTATCCGATCAGACAAGCGGCGAGGATAGCGGCCATCGCAGATCCAACTCCGATCCCAGCAATAGCACCACCTGATAATCCGCCGCCGCCGCTATTCCCGCTTGCCGTTGTAGACGGCGTTGACGATCCTGTTGAGAGTGTGGATGAGGCAGAGCTAATTGTAGATGTAGACCGAACCTCCGTACTGGTCGCCGTGAAACCTTGCAACGGTATCACGAAAAGCGTTGTAAGCGCCGACGGCGCAGGAGCATTAAACAGTTCGATCGTCGGGTTGCTGCAATTGGGATTTCCATTGCTAGTCGCGCCACAACAAGCCCACAGCCTGGTGTCTGGAAGATACACAACGTCCGGTCTATCGCGGTCGGCTGTTCGTTCATTCATTATCAGTTAGTTGGTCACGAGTCCCTCGCTAAGAAGTGAGTGAGGTTGGAGCAAACCACGTACTGCATAAGTTATTCGGGCAACCCTCGCCTGCCCCTGTGCTGGTAGTACATCCTGCGATGTAGTATCCACTGGAGAGTTCCTGTGAGTGTGTGAATTTACACAGGCCGTCTGAGAGACATTGGTCGCCTCGAACGCAGCATGGGACATTGGTAGTTGTGGAGTTGATATTTCCACATGGGTCTCCCCAGGGTTCTGGACCCGAGTTCTTCTGTCGATGGCAGGTGATGCTCCTGTTGATGTTTAAAGGTGAAGTTTTGCTTGATGGGAAGCTTTGTGTTGACAAGGCTGCCAAGAAAGCTGCATGGGGCAAAAGTACATTGGTGTGCACTGTGCCTGCGTTGGTGGCAGGGATGAGGGACATTGAGTGGTTCATATATTTAGCCCTCTCGTTCAATATCACGATCTGGACAACCCTCTCGATGTGTGGCTGTGAGATATACAGCGGCAGCCCCCAAAGCCGAGTAGGCGCTCCTGCATCTACACCTGCCACGGAACTAGATCACTCATTCATTATACATGTCCTTAACTTTACGTTACAGCTCCTGCCTCTACTCCTACCCTCCTCCTGCCTCTACATATACCCCTGCTTCTACCTCTATCTTTCAGGCGCTGACACTGACACAGGGTCCGAACGCTTGATAGCATCTGCGAACTCCAACTCATCCTCGACAAGCTATAGCAGCCACACCGGCACCTCCATCTCTCCTTCTAACTGTGAGCTACTTGCTACCAGCTCGCGCCATAGTTCTCCACATTCTAACACTCCCCAGAGCTTAAGCATATATGCAGCCTCTTCGTTCTGTCTTTGCACCTGCTCGTATAATATTATCTATGTTATTAGCATATTCTAACCCCTATACTCTTCTAGCGGGAAACGTTCTTATTTCTCTATAAGATGCTTCTATGTTGTATTGTAATGTTTGATGTGTAACACTATTAATATATTTGTCTCTCGCATGTATGCGCTGGCCTGAGTTAGGGTTAGAGGAAGGCTATCAAGCCGCTGGAGGATAGCGTCAGCATCTGCACAGCGCATGTTAAAAGCGCATCCAGAACCTGTACTTTTGACGAAAAGCTTACTTTCAACGACTCTTCCAGCACTGTTCTCCAGAATGGCGAGTGCTTGTTCTGCTGCGAGTGTTCTAACTCTGTTGCTTTGGGGGAGTGTAGTGGCATAACGGAATCATCAGCGCGCCCAAGGCAGCTATGCTAAATAGGTTAGTAGAGTTATCAGTAGCGAGAGTGCAATGTTAGGAAGCATCGCAGAAGGTTGAAAGGCTAACAGGCAGTTGCTTCTTTCATGGCACAGCCTCGCTATGTTACTCGCTGTGCCTTGCAAGGTTGGGGCGCAGCGCTTAGAGGACCAGCACGTCAGCTACAAGTCGCAAAAGAAGAAAAGAGCGCCACAAGTGGCTTGAGCGAAACGAGTTGTCTGCTACGGCATTGATCTCAAATAGACATTCGAACATATACGAGGTACTTTGGGAGAGGCAACCAAGAACAGATATAAGATAGCGTGCGTATCAAGAGAGCAATGGAACATGATGAGATACAAGTTTTTATTATTCCTCCATTCCATGGACCCTAGTTTGGAGAGCCACATGTACGCGAACATCGTAAAACAAGGTGGATGTTCACCTCTTCATCTATTCACGTACTTAAAACAATACTACAGCAGGCCGTGGTTCGAGACAACAAATGTTGACGCAAACATATGCAGACCCACAAAACCAAAGACCCCAATTTCCAAGCAAGAAGCTAGCTGCTCCATGGCTAGTTCTTCCACTCCGCAATCTTGAGAACGGCCTCCTCAGTGCCAAATACCCGCAACGTGTTCCCAAATTCCGTCCAGAATGGAGAATCAAATTCGGGGATGAGTTCCATAGGCTGACGCTCCAATTTCTCCACAGGACTCCAACTTACGCGATCAGGCTCATCGCTGGAAGTTGCCTCAGGTTTGGGTTCGGGCTCGTCCTCGGGGTCAAGATTAAACTGTTGGAGGTTGTCGAAAAGGTTCTTGGTTTGAAAGCGGGTGGAAGGCTTTTGAGGGGTGTCCTCTGCCTTCTGTTTCTTCTTCCTGTTCTTTTTCTTCGCCTTTTTGGTATTACCATCTCCCTCTAGCTTCGATAAAGGTGGAATGGGAATGGGCCCAGTGACTTTTTCTTGTCCATCGAGCAGGAAAGGGTTTTGGGTCTCGAGTGCAGACTTGAAACTATCGTCGGAGTCAGCCTCGGTTGGAGCTTTCGGCTGTTGTCCGTAGTTTAATTTAGCTGAGATTTGAAGCATGATGGTCGCAGTGAGAAGACTGTCGAAGCCGGCCTCGTGGTACGCCGTGGTGTCGTGATATTGTGAATGCTCATGATGCGTCGCGATTGATGGGAGTGGCTGTTCTTGTATTGACTCTGCAATTTCTTGCAAAGTTGGCGAAGCGTTCAAGTCGCCTTCAGCATATGTTGCTAACCATTTTGTGTCGATGATGCGGGGAAATATTTCATGCAAGGCTTTACAGAAATCTTCCAATGTCTCTGGAAGCTCACCAACAAACGAACGGTATAAGTAGACCAGATCTGTGAACATGTTGTGGCCTACTATAACTGGTTGGTGGTGACGAAGCCTATCGTTCATAGAGTCCCAGCGGTCCTTCACATCGACTCTACCATCGACGATTATGCGACTGTGGAATGGGTCCGTTTCAGATATGTCTCCATGCGCAAGGGCCTCAAAGACCCATCTGAACCCCGTTTGTCGGGCAATGGCATCTCTCGTTCGTTTCTTCATCCGCTTCGTGTTTTCTTCTTCGCGCGCAGCGTCAAAACGGATAATCCTTATTGATTCATCCTTGTTACCCATGCTCACCAGGTTAGGGAATTCAGCGCGAACGAGTTGATGTACCAGTCGCTTCTCAAAGCGAGAGATGGTTGGGATCAGAGGCGGCGATGAAAGCCCTGTATGAGACGAGATATGGAGCGTATAGTCTGCTTCAGTGGAAGCCACCCACTTGACGATAGCTTCTCTTACGCGCCGGACGAAGTCAATAGAGTCCGTATCTTCGGGTTTGAGCTGTACGTCTTCAACAACATTCTTCTTATCAATCCGATTGAATGCCATCTGCTCGGCCTGGCGAGCCTCTTCTCTGGAAAGATACTGCACGCCTTTGGCAAATGGTGCGCCCAAGTCGAAACCATTATTCAGAAGAAAGGTAGCAGCACCACTTTGGATGCAAATCTCCCGCTCGATGTCAAGACGCTCGTTCAACAGCGGACTCAAGGTGATGTTATAGGGTCGCAGAACATATTTGCCGATCAGCACATCAAACGCACCGCACGTGATACCGACCTGTAGGATTTGATAACGATTTGCAGCTTCTCGTGTCTCAGCATATCTATCCTGGAGGGTTTTTTTGGCATGACCCGTCTTCACAGGTCTCTCTTTCGGTAGCCGAGAGGGTATGCCGGTTAGCTCCAGGTCGAACGCGACGAACTCAGCTCTGGAGATGTCGTTTAACAGGCGGAGCAAGTGACGGGGAAAATTTGACGCATCCACCTCCATTATGGAACTTGGCGAGGAAGAGTGGATGGTACAAGATTGTAACCTAGGTAGTTTGCGCCTTGTGGAGTTACTATATAAGTGGTTGAAGGAGAAGGAAGAAGAACGCGTCCGCCTTGCGAGGCAAACGAAGAATGGGAAAGAAATATCGCGTGCAATAGTCTATGACGCATATGCGTTATGAAGGCGACGAGCTTTTCGTTTTGAATTTGCAACGAAACGAGCTGCACCTGAAATATTGAGTGACAGGCAAAATGCTGTTGGTAAGTAAAAGGAGCTGGAAGGCGTGCGATGGATATGTGAGTTGGGGTTGATGGAGAGTTTATGTGAGTCAGACCAATAGTGATTGATAGTTGTTTGACAAACTTGGGTGCCTTTCTTGCCAGCAAAATCACCTCCAAGCGTGAGAGCAAGACAAAGCTTGTAGCATCCCGTGTTTGTCCACACAATGGTGATAGTCGCACAATTGCTGAAAGGAGCAACGAGAAGACCAGGGTGTGGCTGGGAGTGTGGTCTGGGGAATTATCTCATCTGCCAAGACCATAGACAGCCGAGGTTCGTCGGATCTGGAGAGACGAACCTCGACTTGCAATTGGCACGAGAAAACATTCACATTCCTCGCGCGAACCGGTGCCAAAACAACCTCTCTATCCTCTCTCATCACCACCGCCCGCGTTACGGAGCATGGCACGTCTTCTTTCCACTGCGTCGTAGAAATCACTGTGTTTCCCTCTGCTATGGCTGCCACATACGAGGACCTGAGCAGCTCTCGCATGCTCTCGTCCTCAGTCTCATCCTTGTCCGCCTCCCGACAGCACTCGCAGCAGATTGCTAAAGCCTACCGTCAGGCTGCGCAATTGTTCCTCACACGCCGCCTACCCGAAGCCTTGTCTACTATTGAACCCGTCATCTCTCCGCCAGCACACGATGATCACAAAGAATCATACAACGGCGATCTTTCCGGCTATGCTCCCATTGCTACCGCGTCGCGGGGCACCCGGGTCAAAGTTTGGAGCTTCTACCTCACCTTACTGAATTCCGTCATTGAGTTGGGCGCTGAGGAGGGCAAGAATGCCTTTGGGAGCACGAGGTGGAAACAATTGGTCTCCAAGTGTCGCGATGGCAGTGTTTGGGATGATGTGGCTCGTGACGGGTATGCCGGTGTCGAGGGCGATGTCGACGCGGAGGTTGTGGTCAACCTGTACGACATATCTATGCTCTCTGGAAACACAAAACTAATATCAGACGCAGGGCGACATTACTTCTCACACATTCCCCTTCGCAGAGGCTAAACCAGCAAAAGCTCGAGATCTATCTTTCTGCCTCGGCAAATCCTACTTTTGATATCTCGGCTCACATGTCCTCCTCTGCATATCTACAGCGCCGACAAAGCCAGCATAACACTGGAACAGATACCCCTCGCGATCTCAACACTCGCCTCAAGTTGCTGGAACTCTACACCCTTCACGTGCTGCCGAGGAACGATGAATGGGATTATGCACGGGAATTCATCTCCATGTCGGAGGTGTTGGATGACGAGCGTAAGGAAGCATTTCTGCTGGCCTTACACTCATTGAAGGAAGAGAAGGAGGATGCCGACAAGCGAGAAGAACGTCTGCGTCAACAACAGCAAGAGCAAATGGAACGTCACCGAAAAGAGACAGAAGCCCGCAGGCTAGAACAGTCCCGTGCTGAGGACGAGCGACGAAAACGAGAAGAAGAGAACAGACGTCAACCCAGAGGATCAGATGAGGTCTTCCGGAAAACGCCTGCCTCTCGAACCCCCGCGCCGCCATCCACCTCGTCATCACGTGCATCAAAGCCTGCAAAAAAAGCAGTCAGCCCACCACCCACCTTCTATCACCGCGCTTCCACCCTTCTCACTTCAATTCAAGCACTGCTTGCAAACACCGCGCACTCGATGACAGCAAATCCGATGGCCATGTTCCGTACTCTTCTTTTCTTTTTAGCATTTTCTTTGGCATTTGGGCGGCGGGATCTGCGAGAGCGCATCCTGCAGCTGATCAGGACAGCGTGGGCAAAGGTCCGTCGAACCATCGGTATGGGAGTAAAGGTATCTTATATTTAATGTGGACTTAACCACTAGGCTTGTGTTGCGTGCTTGTTATAATGAATCTTATGGCTAGGGTGTTTTTTTTGCCCTTCTTTGTATCATATTGGAATTGGATAACGTGGTTTTGAGTGATACCTTGCATTACTAAATCTTGCAGTAATTTATGTATTCACTACCAAGCGCTCCCTTTAGCATACTAATTATGATTGTCTCGCATTCATTCCATAATATACTAGCTAATCATCGAGTTGCTTCAACCATTCTTGCACTTTGGCATATGTGCAACATTCACAGCCAATGATTTATAATAAAGAAAAGCTGGGCGTAATTTGTACATCTGGGATTCGTCGCAAACAGCGTTTCCAAGAGGTGTGATGTAGCTTTTGTGCATTTGTCATTGCTTGTAAATCATAAGCCCCGGTCTCACCGGTGCGGTTGGACGAAAAGAGGGAGCGAACTCGTACATCTAAGCTGAAAATCGAGAAACAAGCGTGAAATGGTAGCAGTAGCTTTGATGCAAACTCTCGAGACGTTGCACCTATGGCAGGAATGTGGGAAGTGATCTAAGTATGGTTAGGATAGCTATTCAACGTAGATTGAAACTTAAGAAAATAAAGTCTCGTTAAAGCTTTGTTGGAAAGTAATCCCCCGTTTGGCTACTTGTCAGTGAATACAGCTATCATATAATTGATAGAATTCGATAATAAAATTCACTACCAAATACCATCAAAGAAGTGGATATTCACTAATGCATGTGAGATTTATGTGAATTATCAGTAAGAGGCACTCAAGGGCAAATGTATTGGACCATAAGCTGAATGCCAGCTGAATTAGTCAACAGGGATTTCCCAATCAAAGCCCGTAATGGATCAAATCCGGAGCAATTGAGCCCCATTCCCGTCGACTTGTGGGACAAGAATCGGCATCGGGGGAACCTTTTCTTGTAGTCGTGCACGATGTGAGAAAAGGGCGGAAAGATTTTTTTTCGGGGGTGGGGTGATTGTGGTATAGCATTTCGGTGGGAACGAGAAAGTTTTATTGTACTTGCCTAAAATGCGGTGGTTTCACTAGAGCACTGGATATATAAAAGGAGCATGAGTCCGGCGAATACAGATCGGAGTATCAAAGCATCTAGAGGTCGAGTTCACTCCTCGTCTTCTGGGACACACGCTTCTTCAATTTAACGTTATCTAGCGACGAGTGTCATCCACTTCATTCTATCATCCTGCCAACACACAGTCCCATCATCACTAAAGCAAAGAGAATCAAAATCAACAATGTCGTCCCCACGCCTCATAACCGTATACGGTGCAACCGGAGCCCAAGCAAACTCCGTCATTCGTTCCCTCCAACAGAACAAAACCACCCCTTTCACTCTCCGCGGCACAACCCGCAATCTCTCCTCCGCCGCCGCCCAAGACCTTACGGCCGCTGGATTCGAAATGGTTCAAGCTGACGGTTTTGATAAAGCGAGCTTGGTCGCTGCTTTCAAAGACAGCTGGGGGGTGTTCATCAACACGGACACGAGTACCGCGATCGACGAGAAGGGTGAGAGTCGAGAAGTGGAAATCGGGTCGAATCTTGTGGACGCGGCAGTTGAAGCGGGCGTTGAGGTTTTTGTGTATAGTGGGCTGGAAAGCGCGAAGAAAACTACTGGGGGGAAAGTTTCTGTTGAGTTTTTTGAAGGTATGCTGCTCCTCTTTCCCTCACCCTTTTCCTTCTCCAGTTGAAAACGGCTGAACTTAAACCTCAACGACAGACAAAAACACCATCTTCGAATACGCACTCTCAAAAAGACCCCAGCTTAAGTTCGTAATCTCCGTATCCGCGGGCTGGTACTTTGAGAACTTCGGGAACGAAAACGCTGGGGATCTTTGGGGTGGGTTTCCTTATCACGTATCTACGTCGCCGGAGGTGAAAGAGAAACACGGTGAGAACACACTCGTTCTCCGTGCACCCAAGTGGGGCGGTAGAGAGGATATCCCGATGATCGATATTACAAACGATTACGGTGATATTGTGCATGCTGTGTTTTTGGAACCCGGCGCCTGGGATGGCAAATCTATCCTGGCGGTTAGTGATATTCGGTCTTGGTCGGAGGTTGTAGAAGCATTTCAGAAAGGTATGCGCCCCGTCTCTGCACTACGAAAAGGAAAGTAATACGCAGCTCGACAAGAACTACAGCTAACAAAAAGTGTTCACACATCAGTGACCAACAAAAAAGCAATCTACCAGGAACTTCCCCTCGACGAGCTCGATACGGACGATATGTACATTGCGAAAATTGTCAAGCCCATGTTTGAGTTCTTCCAAGTATCTGGTGGGTTGTATTTTGGAAAACGCACCGAGAATGGGACTGCAAAGGGATTGAAGGAGAAGGCATGGCGTGCTCGTGGGAACAATGAGCAAGGGAAATTGGCTACCTTGGAGGATTATTTTGGGCGACACTTTCGTGGGTAAGGTAGATAGATAGTTGGGCAGTCTTGCAAGTGGAGGGTTACATACGTATGAAATTTCGTTTTTTAATATCTACATGTACAGCTGTATGTCGAGAATACTGTTGAACCCTCGACAAAAATGTATACATATTGAACGAGCAAGGGTGGTTGAGTGATTTACAGGCTATTCAACCTGAACCGAGAATTAGGACGGTGGCTGTGGAAGCACAAGTATGCTCCCGTTGAAGAACCTGCCATTGTGATGTAAAACCCACCTTTGGTGAAATCTATCCTACAATCAACCAACTACGAGTACCTTCAGCAACATCCCTGTACATCGCCTCAATCGTCGTCGGTGTTTTTGGTCGTCTTTGCGACTCTGCTAGGCCTTTTCAACCTGCAACTAGCCCTCATTTGCCATCCTTTCTACCTCGTAGCTTTCTACGTCTAAGCCAGGCTATGAACCCTATCTTTGCCCCTCTTTTTGGAATTTCCGCTTCGATTCTTACAGAATTCAACGTATTGATCAGTTCATTCGCCCATTTGACCCCAATAGCCTGGTGCGGGCCGTGGTGGAGCAATGCGACGGAAGTGTTCATCATCCTCATCCCCGTCACTGAAATTGCCAGCATCATCGTCATCATCGTTCCAACTCAGCTCCTCATCATCTGACCCATGGCGGAATTTGCTCTGGTAGAGATTTCGCCCGTACTCGTCGTCAGAGCTGAGTTCGTCCTCGGGATAGTCGTTGGCGTAGTAGTCCTCAGCGTTTTCATCTTCATCGTCGGTATCAAACTCTCGATCGCTCTCTTCGTCACCGTTCCACCAATCCTCATCCTCATCTTTGAGCACAATAACACCTACAGTACCTTGTGGCTCTGGATATTTGCCATCGGCGTCTGGCATGACGGCCTCTCGTACATATGTATCGTATACGTAATCATCAATGTCCATAGCATCTGCATCCAACTGGGCGGCTTTTTCAGGATGTCGCTCTCGGAATCGTTGCGCAGGGACTTTGGGTGCAAACTTTAGTGGGCTCGCCGGTAGTTTAGATTTCGCTACCTCATCCTTTTCTACTTCTTCAGAGAACTTCTCGAACTGCTTGATCTCGTCTTCTGAGGGGCTCTCGGTATTCAGCATTCGATTCGAGGCTACTGGTCTCAGACCGCGGACGGTGGTGCCTGCACCGGGGCGCTTTTGTACTCTAGGTGGTTCATTCTGTGCAGCCTGGGCGGCTTCGGCTGCCTGAGAGTCTGTTGTCACTTGATTTTGGTCTGCTATCCGCGTGGTCTGCGCGTAGCTTGTCCTGGCCTGGATGAGAACTCGGGATTTGCGGTCTGCGGTGGAATAAGAGACGTGGAATTGTGGGCGGTCGGGAAGCGCGGGAGAGGTTGGAGACGGTAATACAGCTTGGGCTCCTGGTCTCGTCACCAGACGCCATGCAAATGCATCTGCATCGCTTTTTTGACGTTTCTGCGTTTCCACCACCAGTGTCTCCGGGGCGGGCTCGTTGCGTTTCCTCTTTACAGATAGGGACAGTGGAGGATTGTTCTGCACCATGTTGGAAGGATAAAGTGACAAAGTCCCTCCGAGGTCTGAAGACAACCGGGCTGTGTCTATATGAAGGACTGGGTGGTGGTAGAATAATGGCTGATGCTTGATTGTACTGCACTTGCGGTACCTTTGTCCTCTTAGTGGGGGTCGCGGGGAGACGGGGGACCCTGGTTGCTGCCTGACTAAGCCGCGGCAGCCTCAAGGCAACGTCAGTGTCAGTCAACTGCTCAACCCGCGTGCCATCTCATCTAACACTAGAGTCATCCGGATCGCTTCACCGCCGCCTCTCTCACTAGTAGGCTGTGTGAACCATGTACGATTATTTGCAGTCTCTATAAGATCTGTTTCCGTTCATGTTTGCGGACAGACATTCCTTTGATACCCCCGTGAACCCGCGTTCCTCCCCTGTATCCTTCTGCTCGCCCGCCTACCTTTAAACCTCAGATTACGAATTACCGCAAGGAATCATGGATCGGATACGGAATATATTCCAGAGGGAGCTTTCGGAGGCGTCTTATGAACCACTCCAAGGTGGTTCTGAGCAGCCAGATGGAGAGCGGATTGAACCAGATGAGCAAGAGGACTTCTCCTGGATAGACTATGGCGTCTTCCTCCTGCTAGGTGTTGCCATGTTATGGGCATGGTATGCTTCATTGCTTCCCAGGGTTTAGTTTATGTCCTTCTAACAGGAAATAAGGAACATGTTTCTCGCCGCAGCTCCCTATTTCCAACAACGCTTCGAATCCGATGAGCGGCTCCTCCGAAACTTCCAGTCTGCCGAGCTCGTTGTGTCAACGTTAGGAAATCTTGGTTCAATCATTGTATTAACCAAACTGCAAGCACACGCCTCATATCCCACACGCATTATCGCATCTCTTGTCTTGAACGCAGCAGTCTTCGCCCTCCTCGCCATGTCAACCCGTGTATTCCCGGCCGCAACCGCAGTTGGATATTTTGCCTTCTTCGTCATTGTCGTATTCTCGGCTAGTTGGGCAACGGCTCTGTGTCAGAATGGTGTTTTCGCATATGTGTCTGGCTTCGGAAGACCCGAGTACACTCAAGCTATCATGACTGGCCAAGGCATTGCTGGAGTCTTGCCTTGCATAACGCAGATTGTCTCTGTCCTCTCTGTGCCGGAGAAGACTGACAACAAAGATGGCCCCCAGCAGTCAAGCACTTCTGCTTTCGTCTATTTTCTCACTGCTACGGCCATCTCTTCTTTGACCTTATTAGCTTTTTTCTACCTTCTTTCGCGTCACAGCTCGAGAGAGCGCATTAAGCAAGTGCTAGACCAGGACGACGGCGAACCTATTTCTGATATCCCTCAACGCAAGGCTATTCCCTTGACCACTCTGTTCAAGAAGCTCTATTGGCTTGCCGGGGCCATATTCTTGGATTTTGGCATCACCATGTTCTACCCTGTTTTCACACAGCAGATATTGAGCGTTCGAGATCCTGCTTCAGCCCCTCGCTTATTTCACCCTGCTTCTTTTATTCCCTTGGGGTTCTTATTTTGGAACATAGGCGACCTGTTCGGTCGCATGCTTCCCAGCTTCCCAGCTCTGAGTTTGACTGCCCGTCCCCGCCTTGTATTTTTCTTAACAATCGGTCGTCTCGTGTTCCTCCCAATGTATCTTCTGTGCAACATCGGTGGACAGGGAGCAGCGATCGGTTCGGACACTTTCTATCTGTTGGTGGTTCAACTTCTCTTCGGCGTGACCAACGGATTTATTGGGACTACTTGTATGATGGGATGTGCGGAATGGGTCGATGTAGAAGAAAGAGAAGCAGCTGGCGGGTTCATGTCATTGTGCCTTGTCGCTGGTCTGGCTGTTGGAAGCTTCCTTAGCTTTATTGCTGCATAGATCGGGTGCTTCAATTTTATATTTGAATAGAAAGACATATTTCCTTGATATTCGATTTCTATGGTAGTCTCTATGCATGTATGTTCCCGGCGCTTCATCACGCTTACGCTGTTAGGTTTCTTCATGTACTTGATGTGTGAGCCTGGGATATAGCCGCTGACTGGGATAGTCATATCAATGTGTCGGGTGCACTGCACGTGGACACAACCCGAGTAAGAAATATGTGAGCGTACCATCTTTACTCTCATGCTCGAATCAGTACAATTGATATACTAGTGTCTAGCCGAACAATGAAATTGACTCAAAAAGCGATGAGTGTATTGAATTTGGCTAGCGTTCATAATGAAATGGGAGGCATTATGCAGCCACAATGAACATTGTCTATGATTTGTTTGACACAACACAGCGCCCGATGTAGGCATGAGAACATGGATAAGCTTACTTTTTTACCGTAGACTGATCTTTTTGGTTTTCGAAAAAATCAACTCCTTTATAGAAAGACAATCGTCTCCTACTCCTTTTGGAAGACAATCCGTACCAACCACTCCCGATTTTACATCATGTCTGTACATCGTAAGATGGCTGATCATTTCTGGTTAGTCCTATGCTATCGAACGAAGTTCTCAACCATGCCACTAGAGACTATTCCAATGACTATCACGGCAGTAAATCGAGAAGGCTGGCCTTCTGTCGATGTCCAAGACGAGGATTACAGATACTGCTCGGTTTTCCATCGAACTGCTGCGATTAATATCACGGTAGGATTCCCTGAAGACATAGATGTCAGTGGTAGCATCATAGGATCGTACACATTCTACAATAATGCTATAGCATGCATGAAGTATCTCTATCTCCGCCATATGAATGTGGAGTTAGGAGAGAGGAGCATACCAACGGTCATGAGAGTTCCTTTCGATGACGGAGGGTATGCTCTCTATGAGGTGATGTGCGTTGACATTTCCCATTTGTCGCGCTAGGTCGACGATTCTGAAGTGTACGGTTCTGATAGTCGATTCTGATAGTCGATTCTGATAGTCGATTCTGATAGTCGATTCTGATAGTCGATTCTGATAGTCGGTTCTGATAGTCGGTTCTGATAGTCGGTTCTGATAGTCGATTCTGATGAAGACTCTGGTGACGATAAAGTCCCTTATGCGTCTATTATGATGAACATGCTTTCGCGTCTGTTATCACTCCTTATCTCGATTGATGTCGATTCTCTTGAACATAGCCAATTAACTCATCCCCCAATCAATAGATAATCGCAACAATGATATAACTAGTATACTGCAATAACACTAATCCACTCTGCCCTTCGCCGCCACTGAAAAGTTCAACGGTGATGATATGTGCAGCGTAAGGGGACAAATAGTTATCTATGTACACGTTCCTCAGCTAATGACGTTACCTGTGATTCCTACCAAGTATTGATACCGTGAGTGATTACACCACTCATTTGCGATGGTGCAAACACTTTTGATGTGAAACTTAAGGGTACTGGACGTATTGGGAACCGAGCACAACGCGTGGGGTGGGAGTCACAACTTTCCTATTTCACTACCAATAACGCATTTCGATTGGGAGACCATCTTCTTGCTACCACGGTTGTGCATCCTCTCATCACGTGGTATTGCAAACAATACATTTTCCGTGTTCCGCATCCTTTGGCTAAATCCATATATATTACAACTCGCTAGTCCCAGCAATTTGCAACTCCCCTTCTACAACCGTTTTGGACCTACAACCTTTCCATCACTTGGATATTTTCCCCTCCAACTCAACTCACACTGAACTCCTTGATCCTCCAACCACCGCTCCACATTTCATCAACCCTTTAACAACCCTCACAAACCTCCGACTACCGAGCAAGATGACCGATTCCATCTGGTTAATCATTGACCACCTGAGTGCCGAGCCAACGCCCCCATCGTTCGCCGTTGTGTCAGTCACTAAACGTGACTCCCCCTCGACCTTCGCGGAAAAAAGTGAACACCTATACTCGACAACCGAAGTTTCCCACACTTCTCCACATGACAACCAACCCGAGGAAACTTTCGATATCAAGGTCGAGTTTGCCAAGAGCAATACTTCTAGAGGACGCATTCTCGCATCCTATGATACCTATGGAGAAGCACTAGATCGAATGAACGATCTCTGTCTAGATTTCACGGGGAAAGATCGAACTGATAGTGGCAATTCGAAGATGAAGATTGCACTCAGCTCGACGCAGTCTTGGTTTTTTGAGGTTATAAAAGTGATTCTCCCTCCTCGTGAGGAGAAACCTATGGAAGAGGAGAAGTCGGTATTTATCATGGAAGAGCGGTCTCTCAATCTGGAATGAATGATAGAGGGAGTAGCACGGGGTGGGTTCCAGTTAAGACGACAGGTTGAAGGATGATACTATAAAGGATACAATAGTTTTGTCTTGATATATACGGCTCGTTGATGGAAATTGTCCTTGAAAAGTTCTATGATGAAATAATGTATATACTGGCACTGGTTTCTCTGCAGGAAAGTAAGGTTAACTTTGCGATATTTATATACGAACGGAGCAAGCAATTGTGCTGATCACAACATCTTACAAGATCCAAGATAGGCGTGAAACAGCGAAGTTTGTAATCAATCTTAATAGAGCAAGCAACGAAGTGACTGTTTGTCAAACCTAGAATGCCTTACAAAATGAGATTTGCGCATTTCCAGGGCGTTTCGGGGCCTAACCAATTCGCATCCGCAAATCTATGTTAACTTGGAATGAGGTATTCGGGGAAGCCGCGGATATACGTGGAAACAAAAAAAGTACGAAGGGGGCTATTTTCAGACGTGGCTTTTTGAAACATTTGCTTTGCAAGTACACGGTTCGTGGCGGGGGCTTATCTGGGATCAAATGGCGTCTGTACACTGCCTTGCTGGCGTCAACGAAGGTCAGAAACACGGTCCTTGGAACGCATGCCTCACTGCTACTGGGCTACTGGGCTTCAGCCTATATGCCATGTACGTTGTTCCCAGCAAAAGTGTTTACAGGTATTGATTTTGTACAATACATAAAAAGTTGGGATTGCGCTAATGTAATGTCGGTTATTATTTCGAGTATAGCTTACTCGCAGGTCATTGCACAGTGGGAGATGCTAAGTGAGATGCAAGGATAATACCTAACACAGACAGTTTTCTAGTTTCTGGATGCTGGATGGACCTCCGTTCATTGGTCCTTCTTGTTGTGTTGAATCGAAGGACATTCGGTCAGGATTTATCCGACCAGGCATCTTTCTTACTCGCTAAATGAGTATACAAAAAAAGGCAACACAAGGCGGGACACTGGTTTTACGGGCGTAAGGACTGAAGGATATGCATAGTTCTATACGACAGGATTTCATAGACTGCGCCCAATGTTACAGCCCCACTTAGCTATAATTGAAATTTCGGTAGACTGACAGTTATGCTGAGTACATATGCTCCAGCCGACACAGCGAGTAAGCGTGTCAGTGCCAGCCTTGGAGACGATCATGATTGGCCGCACTAAAACACTTGATGTATTGATTTTACGTTTGGTGTGTTGTTGGATACCTACGTCTCATGCGCCTGCAGACACATACACTTATTTTCACAATGGGGTCGGAATTCTTGGTGTAACAATAGATTGAAATCGCTGGTAGGCCTGAGACGCTTAGGACATCACCATAGAATACAACCATCTGGAGTATCAATGTCACTAGTGGAGCCATCGCAACAGACAATCCTATTGCTAGCGGTTGGATAAAGGTTTTGCAACACAAAAACATAAAAGCTTGGGTTGTGTGGGGTATAACTACTACGGCCGTATGAAAATTCAATTTCGCCGTTATGCTCCTACGTGTTGGACCTTGGCTGTGATTCGTGGCTGCGCGGGCTTGCATGCTCGGAGATTATCATTGTTACGAGTTGACAAACAGATAGTCCTCCCAACAACTAACAGTCTATAGAATCTGCTTTTCGAATGATTATTCTTGTATCGTATCGGAAAGCCTTGACGCATCGTATATGTCCTATTCAAGTTCCATCGCCTTTGAAAACATTGACTGTGCATCTCACATTCAATAGACAGCTTCGCCTCCCTATAACAATCTTACGACATGTATTTTCGTGCGAGAAATGGGCTGCCTGAAAATTGTAGCCTGTGCCTTAACCTAGCCCCAGTCGCTGAAACAGAAGCGAAGACCCTGGAGTCAGTCCTTCCATGCCACTAGCAGCCCTTCTCATTGGATAGCCCTAGCAAGCAGTTCCCAATTGAGTTGTCGCGCATGATATCCGTCAGCGATAGTGTGCCGTGCAAAGGATGAACAGGTAGAAGGATGGCGGGTTTCATGGGGCCAGCTTTTGCTCCGACCGTGCCCCCACCGTTAAAACCCTTTGCTTCTGCAGTTTCCCATGCAGCGTTCCCGCTGCTGGCAGTTACGCTACTCCGTCGACTGCATACTCCCGTGTAACACGAATTCACTGTTGCCTTCGTGATTGAGCATCGTTCCATAAGCTTGCAAGTTCGAGCATGATCAACACCATGATATGGAACTCGCTAGCAACTTTGTTGTTCGCGGGTCTGATCACGCAACCGGTCCGATGCGAGTTCACAACACCAAGATCAGACGTCAAGGATAATACAGAATCATTCACAGTTGGCGACGTGCTTCCCATCGCATGGAACTCTGGATGGGATCGGGGGTTGGACAAACAGCCGGCTATGGTTGACCTGTGGGTCACATGGTTCAATCGAGGTGGATATGCTGTCAAGTTGAAAGGTGCGTTTCTCCCCATTCTCCGTTTATGTGTCTCGTGAACTGACAATTTTTGCTAGAAAACATATCGACCAAAAATGCAGGGACTTTCAACTGGACTATCGACGTACCAAACGACAAGATCCAGGGCAAGGATTCGGAAAGTTCCTATGTATTGCGTTTCTTGAATCACACCGACTCCGACTCGTACCCGCCGACGCCGGAGATGCTTCCCAGCCCAGGTTTCATTCTCCATCCAAGCCAGAAAGCCGTCTCCACCTCAGCTGCTCCGTCCCAAACAATATCCTCCAGTCCATCGTCCACGGCTCCTTCATCAACCCCGACCAAATCACCCAACGCTGAATCGGCCAACGCTGACTCATCAGCGTCCAGCAATGCACCCCAGACATCGAACAACAGCAAACCATCAAAGAAAGGCTCAAATACTGCCGCCATTGCCGGAGGTGTTCTGGGTGCCCTTATAGGCGTAGCGCTTATTCTTGTTGGAGTGCTTGCCATTCTGAAGAGGAAGAAGAAGAGAGACGCGGAGAAGACAGGTGCTATATATCAAGATACACCCAGGGGACCGAACGGTGAAGGTATAGGAGCAGGCTCCACTGTCTATGCGTACCGCGGCGATGCTGAAATGTACCAAGCACCACCACCCGTTGAGCTACCGGCTCAGCAACAATATCAACAACAAGAAGCATATTCACAACAATCCCTCAAGCACCAGGGGCCGGTAGCACAAAGGCACGAAGTGGATGGATCAGCGCCGCTGATACCTCGCAGCTCCGAAAAGATGTTGTTCATCTGATCGGCGTTCGGGAATAGCATTCTTTTTTTACTATATCCACTTAAGCGAGTTTCGAAAAGCCGGAGGATCTTCTGGCCTAGATCTTGGGTGAGGAGGGTGAAACAATACTTCCTGTCAGTATCATAGCATATGTACCAAATAGAGAAATTTATAATGAACGAATTCAACTGCATTGATCTCACCAGCACTGCCGAATATACACTTTGCGTGACTGAAATCGATTGAAAAGGGTCGATTTACATATGCCTGTCAAGATCCACCCGTAACCTCCTTCCCCAAACGCTGAATTGCCGATAAAAACGCTGATAAACTCCATCAAAGGTATATGTCACTGCCCCTACATGACGACACACCAGCAGGACTCTTCACAACCGCAGCAATCGCACTCCTCACCACAGGAGAGAGGCTTGGGCTTGATGATAGAGACGAGGGACGAAGTAGTGCTTCCAGGCATGATGAAATAGTTGGAGTTGTGCGTGGCCTGACCGGTATGGTTAGCAGCGGTTATACATGAAGCCGACGTTGGGTAATTACGGGGAAAAGTTTCGACGTTCAGAGTCCGATGCTATGGTAGTCTCCTGAGAGATGGAAAGATCGAATTCGTTCGAGAGGTTCTGAGATGTGGAATGCTGTTGAAGTGACCGAGTTCGTTTGACTGAAGAACGAGAGAAGAAGCAGAACGACCCAGGTTCTTATACTCGCGACAAACCACGCCCAGCTCCTGCAGCCGATACGACTCGACGCCGCAGCGTCACCCTTGCAGCACACTCAGACAAGGCAAAAAGCATTCACAACGAACAGCTTCGATACCTGATATCTCCCAGGGCCGCCATTGGTCCTAGACAAAGTCCAGCACCGCCTCTACCCCGTGGTTTACGTATGCACTCCCCCTTCACTAACCCCTATACAGCGCATTCCTGACCGCAACTGAGCCACATTCCATCACCTGAGGGTCTCTCCTGCAAGCACCATTGGTTCGAATGTGTGGCCCAGTTGGCCGATGCATCCAGGCGTATGCGGTGTCCGGGGGGTGTTGTAAGGCGCTAAGCGTCACTAAGCTTTCCTAGCGTTGGAAAATGCCTCACAAATCCAGGGTTTAAGCTTCGACAAGCTTTGCAGATTGGCTTGGCGCCCATAACGAACATGGGGTTTGCCCTGTTTATCATCGTGTGCTCGCGCCACTGTGGCAGCGGATCAGGGAGAAATGCGGCTTTTAATTCGGTTTGACCGACGAAGGAGTGCAGTTGTAGCGTCGACTATTGAGGCTGTGCAGGCGGGCTTGAACTGGATCCGTTGTGGAGCATACAGTGAAAAACCAATGCAGAATGACACATTGCTACCGCTTCTTACCAACCGAAAGACTTGCTTAGGGGTGGGTCAATTGTTTGTCAAGCAGCGTCCTCATCAGAAACTGGTATTACGGAATCATCACCGCTGATGTCCATGTGCTTCATCACGCGGATCTTCCACACAGCAACTCAGAACGTAGCAACAACAACAGCAGGCCAAGTGAGGTACTAGGTAGGTGTGCTACACACCGCTTACATGGACATCAGGGAAATTCCCGCAAAGCCAGTGTCGACGTGGTTAAATTGTTGCATTTCGGACACCGTCTTCCTTGCTACAATGTGCAACCCCGACCCTAAGCTGGGTGTCTGGGTCGGCCCTACTCGTGTTTCTAGAATTGCATCACAGGGCCTTTGAGAATGACATGCATTGGGTTGCAAAGGCGATGGAAAATTAACAACGAAGAAGGACCGTTTGTATACGCAGTTCGGAATTTAAGGACAGCGCGCGCCGGTTTCCAATAGTTGGTTCAACGACTGCCTGTGAACTGTTATGGGAATATTGAGAGTACAAAGTCATACCGTGTTGTACCCGGGGCCAGGTTGTCTCTTTGTGCTTTCAAGATCCATTTAAACGGGCAATCAATACACACATTCTTCTCTTCCAAATTATCCGGACCTCACAGGACTCTTGCGAGATGAGTTGTGGTACTGCTGACAGTTCGCCTAGGGATAATGACAGACCGACTGTTAGCCAATCACAGACAATCCCACACTTGGGACAATGCATGAAATCATAATCACAAAATCATCATCTTGGAAGACAAAACACTCAAGCAGTGGTTAGAGGGTTCACAATGTATCCATTTTTCTCAATTCTTTCTTTCGCGCTAATCGACAGATTCCCAAACCCATCCATCATCATCATACCCATTAATTCACCTCATCACATCCAATCGTACTCGATTCCCGCGCTTACAACATCATGACACCGAAGACACCGACGGCGACGGCAACGACGCCCTGGGCAACACCGGCAACGCCGGCAGCGTTGGGGCTCAAAGCAGGGGAGGAGGGCTTGCCAGGAGCAGGGGCAGTGCCGTTGCCGGTAGAGTTGCTAGGGGGAGCGGGGACAGCAGAGGGGACGTAGGAGGGAACGACGGTGGTGCCGGGGACGACGGCAGAGGAAGAAGGAACGGGAGCGGGAGTGTAGACCGGAGCGGAGGATGCGGGAGCGGACGAGGCTGGGAGAGAAGAGGCGGTGACGGTGGAGTAGACTGAGTGACCCGGAGCAGAGGAGGCGGAGACCGACGAGTAGACGGGAGCAGCAGGGATGGGAGTGTAGGCCGGGGGAGCGACGGGAGTGTATCCAGCAGGGGCCGGGGCGGAGGTGGCAGCAGCAGGTCCGCTGTACAGAGGGCATCCGGGAACATCGGTCTTGGGGGGAGCACGACCACCTCTGTTGGAAATGTTGTGGTCAGCGGATGTGGTTTCGATGTGAAGTACAGTGGAGTTGGAGACTTACCCGCAGTCAAGGGCCACGGCGGCAGCGACGAAAGAGAGAATGGCAAAGGTCTTCATTTTGGAAGGAGGTTTTGGTTGGTTGAGAAAGATGGATTAGATTGTTTTCAGATTGTTTTGAACGAGAGTATACGACGAAGATGCCGTGGAGTTGGTTATTAACAGAAGTTGGTATTAAGTACTAACGAGTGTGGGTAAGGGGAGAGAAAAAAAGAAGCAGACTCTGTGAGCAGAAGCGCGGGCATCGTCTTTATAGCTTCTCTCCCCTTGGAATACGTTACATTGTCCATATTTGTGGGATTCAACCCGCGGCCCATGCATATGCGCCGCTATACATTGACCCGGCGGCGCGCTCAGTCATTGAAACTAAAGGAAATCACCCATAAGAAACGCATCCCTAATTGTAGCCAGAAGCGTGATTCGCGCCTCGATCCGATCCACTCACACGCCCCCGTCTCTTGACGATTAAAACACACCCCATACTCCTCCACTAATCAAAAGCGGCAGCTTGCTGGCAGAGCAGGGATGAATTGTGGACTTGCTTGTTTTACTTCCCTACCCCCTACTAGAGTCGCCAGCGTTCCAGGCCGCGGCCCCCAAAATAGCACGGCCAACATGTCATGAATACTCGATTTATTTGATGAGCAGCAGACTAGGAACAGGAAACCTACAAGTAACTATTCAAATTGGATATTTACGGTGACATGTGCAACATCGCAGTGCGACTTCAAATACTGATCATGGACACAGCCCGATCAAGCTCCTCCTTCACTCCCCCAGCATAGTCTTACCGGAAATTTAACGTCTCCCGTAAGCGCTCCAAGATGTCCCATACACATACATTTGAATACAACCAACAAACAAAATGCTCGAATCATTTCCGGTAAGCTTAACGTAGGTAACATGACAACGCAAAATGACAATCCCCACAACGGGACGGAATCAGCCAACAAAACCTCAAGTGCTCGTTCGGCTTCAAAAACTCGAATACTACCCAATCCGGCTTAACGGAGTTTTGCAAATTCATGCCACTGACGTACGGTGTACTTTATTTTATTACGCACCTACCAGGGGAAGGAATGAGATTCCAATAAGAAAAAAAAATCCCTCGAGACAAGGCCAAGGACGGGACCTGCGTTCGTTCGTTTACCCCCTGGCTCCCAAATGGGGAAGGCCAAGTGCAGTAGTCATCAATTGATCCAGAGAAAAAAATGATAATAATAATAAGCGAACCGGTAGAAAAGGAAAGAAGGCAAGAAATTCGTCGACGCTGGCGGCCTAGAAAAGTGTCATCAGTGACTCTTTCATTTTATCATTTGCTTGGTTCATTTTCTTAGGCCGGTCGGCAGCCCGCTCGCTCGCGTGTTTGCCTTGGCTTTCCTTCTCTCTTGCCTTATCCCGTTCGAGCTAGTTTGACGCAAGATTTAAGGGGTAATGTAAACGAAAGACAAGGCGGTGTTTGTATGCGGGCAGGCAGGCAGGCGGGCCAATATTGGGCGGGGAGGGAGCTATGCAGGAACGAACGAGAAACGGCGCGGGAATTAGATGCGTCTTACGAGATGACATTGACGTGTTGTTCTGCGGGATAGATGTTTCTGCCTTGTAACTAGAGGTCAACGCAGTTATGCACAACATATCGTGTTATCGAAGTCCGCAAAAACAATTGTTGGACATGATGGATGCCGATTGCCTTTTCGATGAAGAAGTCAAAAAGATGGGGATCGCTTGATGGCGCATCTTTAGTAAAGATTAGTAGGAGGCACTATATGGCTAGCCTAATTTGCGCAGGGGTACGCCCAGGACTTGGAAGCCGCTTGCTTTCTATTTCGAGGCAATACCTCGTTGTCGTGGGCCGGTGATGCCGTGCACACGTGTTTGTAGAAAGTGCATGTATCATAGTTACGTGAGGTGGGCTCCATCTCTCAATGCTGCATGCAGTGTTATTTACTGAATACTATGGACGAATGTGCTCCGTCGTGACGGTAGCGGCTGATCTACAAGAAAACGACAGTATAAAGACAACAATAAGCTAATGGGTTGTTCTTGGAGATCGGAGTGAAGAGCCTGAACACCGAGCCCGCCCATCGTACAGCCCAAACGCTATCAAACGGAACAAATCCAACCCAGGCGACCGTCTTATCTTACGTTCAATGAATACGTGCATTCTGTAACAAGCCAACGCAATGGGCGAATTTGGCGTCGAGGCCGGGTACTTAGCACCTCAACTTCGGGGAAACGAGGATGTTTCCGACTTGATTGCACACTGGTTAGTGTTGGCATACAGTCGCTCGATTTGAAAGAACGCCTTGAATGAATCAAGACCTCGCTTCTTCCAACTCAAGTTCCAGTTCACGAATACGTTCGTCTTTCTCACGATCGGAGCTCTGATTGAGCTTAGCCTTGAGTTGGCCAACCTCGCGCATGAGCAGTGCAATCTGGTCGGACTGGTCGGACATAACCTGAGATGTGAGTTAGCAATTGTCGTGTAAGCTCACTTGAGATTCCAAATCAGACTTACCTGGTTTTGGCGCTCGAGAGTACCCTTGATATCAGTCAACACATCCTTCAAACCAGATGCAGCTCCCGATGCAGACGGGGCAGGTGCAGACGATGTCGCAGGTGCAGATGTAGCAGGCGCAGGTTCGGGAGCAGATGGCTGGGGTGAACTCTTTGCGGGCGCAGGCGCAGGTGCTGATACACTAATGGAAGGGGTCTCTGGAACACTGCGCGGTTTCTCCTCCTGTCGTGCAGCGGAGGCGGACGGACGCTCTACAGGTTTGGATACCTCTTCAAAGCTGCTAGTCTCATCATCTGATACGTCACCGTCCTTGTCGGCGAACTTGGAAGCCTGAGAAGCGAGAGAGGCCTTGTTATCATTCATCGAGGGCGGTGGGCTGCGCACAACAGGTTCGGGGGCAGGCGCGGGGGTAGGTTTCGCGACGGGTTTGGGAGGCTCAGCGGCGGCTGGTGTGGAAATTACAGGCTTAGATTCTGATGGGACTTCCTTTGGACCTTCGCCTTCATAGACACTTTCCAGCGAGATCTTCGGAGGCAAAGCGGTCTTGCCACCAAACCATTCTGATGCAGATACACCAGGGGTCTTGCCAGTGGTAGGAGGGTAAATGTCACTCTGGAACATTTCTGCTCGACGAGGGACGATGAATGAAATGGGCTGGATGTAGCTGTCGTTAACTGTCTTGAAGCAACGCAAGACCTCATTGTCGTGCAAGTTCACACCGCGCTTGGGCATGAAGGCAACACCGCGCTGCGGTTCGCCTGACTTGTATTCCGAGAGGTATTCAAACTTGTCGTTCTCATACTCGAAGTAGCGGATGTTGCCGTCTCCTTTTCCAGCAAGGTACAAGCACTGAGTTCCGTCATCCCAGAAAGGCATGCAGACACCAGAAATCGAATCCAACGTGGTGAAGCCTCCAATGGGGCCATTTCCTGGGTTGCGCGCATCCCAAAGAGCCAATTGACGATCACTCATCCGTGAGAAACCGGTGGTGGCAATGCGGTCGTGTTCGCCCAACCATACAGCTCGACTGTTCTTTGCACCTTCATGCCCGGGCACTTCGTAGGCAGGGGTTTCTTGTCGAACATCCCACACGCGGAGCTTCTTGTCGCGACTGGTTGTGACGAGCAGCGAGCCCTCTGCATTCCAGCAAAGTGACTGTACAATATCCTTATGCTTCAAGGCTAGCTTGGCCTGCCCAGCTTCCACATCCCATAGCTTCACAGAGTAGTCGCCGGACGAGGAGGCGAGGACATTTTCGGCGGCAGGGTTGAATAGGACGTGACCAACTTTTCTCAAATGTCCAGTCAGCTTGAGGGAGGGGGTGACGTCGACGGGCTCCTCGGCATCGCTGTATAGAGAGAAATTCTCAGGGACTTTCCATATCATGACCTTGCCATCATCGGAGGCTGAGGCAATGAGGGAGTCGTTGAAAGGGCTCCTACAAGTGAATCAGCACTGAAGGTATTGAATTTGCAAATTCAAGGGCGCGCACCAGTCAGTGTCCAAAACGGCTGAAGTATGGCCGCGGAAGAGGGGAATCTGCTCGGGCACGCGACCCCTCTCATTGATGGGAATGACGGCGAAAGCGCCACCTCCAGCAGCTTCCCAATTGACCGCGATGTATTCCGGGTTGGCCTTGACCAGGTTGGTGTCCCAGGCGTTCTTTGAGATGCGCAAGTTATCGTAGCATTGTTCCTGCGGGCGAGTTTAGCTAATGATGGCATGCGGGTGGTCGCGTGTGCAGCGCAGCTCTGGGCATCGTCACACCTTTTTTGTGCTCTGTCCGTAGACGTGGCCTGGATGGGGACGTGTTAGCAGTAAGCAGCGGCTGGAGGGCGTGCACGAGACTCACGATACTTGGAGGCTCTCACAAAGCGGCCTGCCATTGCGGATTGGGCGTGGAGATGGGAATAAGAATGCGGATGGGTGACAAAGGGTATCGCCCCTGAAGGATATGTTTGGATGGGACTACTGTTGTAAGAGAAGGACTGTGGGTATCGCGAGGGTGCAGGCGCGGCGGCGGCTGTGGTCGAGGTTTCTAGGAGCGTTTCAATGTGCATTGAGCTTGGCGCCACCATCCCTGCCCATCTCCATCAGAATAGAACTTGGGCGGCCCGCTTGTTCAACCCGCCATGCCCCACTCCACGGTTTCTAGTTCTCTTTGATGCTCTGTGAATACACGCAAAAAGGGGTGACTTGTTGCATCTTCCATGATTGGTTTCGACATGACGTTTCCAACTTCTCATCTTGGCCCATTCATGTTCAACATCAACTATCAAGAAGACTGATCTACCTACGACAAAACGAACACCCATAGACACCTTGATCTGGTGAATATCCGAGTATAAAATGGTCCACGCAAAAGTATTTCGACATGACTATTTTCACAATGAACGGATTGGCGCTAGAGGTTGACTATCTCCACACAGTGCTGTCTAAGTAGGTTGTCAGTCTATATGGATTTACATAGTGAACTCTGTCTACCTTACTCAAGCTATTTATTAGTATTCCACATGTATGAATTTATCACCCAGCCGCATGCATCTGCATTTTCGACAGACAAAAACTAATTCTCCTACATGTACCAATTTCTACGGTACATTCTCGAGATAGGTGATGGTCTGCATGAAAACACCTTGTAGATAGACCAATATGGACAGCCCGCAATGATCTGCGCTACAAGCAGGCCAATTGGCCTCGGTTGAAACACGACCTCGGCAGGGATGGACCGTATTCATCCACGTCCAACACGAGAGGAAGCGTGCGGAGAAGCTTACCAGAGCATCTCCTCAATCTCACGCCTGTACAATCAACATTATCCTTCTTGTTAACCATCCTTCATCTCTTCAAACATCTCGCTTCTTTCTCCCTCCTCAACTAACAATTGGCTTCCATTGCCTCACAGAAGAGAGAGAGAATGGCAGACACCACAGTAGAACCCGGTGCACCAAATCCAAGCCCGGCACCTGTACCCTCAAAAGAAGATGTTTCGTCATCGTCGAACAGCGTGCCCTCGAAAAGTAAACCCGCAGCCCGGAATGCCTTGGTAGGGGTGAAGCAGCTCGATCGCTTGATCCTCAGACTAAACAAGTACGCCTCCTCACAGACAGACCACACCATTCTTAGTTGCTAATTCACCAACCCTCTAGACTCCTCTCCACTCCCGGCGGCCTTGCGTCTTCTCTTTCTACCCTCAACTACGTCCTCTACATCCTAACCTACCTCTCACCGCGCCTCTCCAAACTCCCGCTCCCCCTCATCCGCTCCCTCTTCACCACTTCCGCAAAGCCAACAGCAGCAGTAGCCGTGCCTCCCGTAGCAGCTCTCGCAACGCTCCTCTCCCAAACCCGCACCACCCTCCGCCTCTTCGCCACGTTCCCGCTCTATGCCTGGCTACGCACTCTCCTCGTCCAGGGCGGTCCTAAGCCGGGCGCGGATCCCGTCCTGCACCGTATCGCCCTCCTGCAGTCCTCGAGCTACTTCGTCTTCCAGGCCCTCGAGAATATATGCGTACTCGCCGACCACGGCGTAGTGTCGGAGCGCGTCATAGCGGCGATGAATTTCGGCGAGAAGAGCACGGCGCGCGTGTACAAGGTTGCGTATCGTGCGTGGCTAGGCGGCATTCTGTGCGATTTCTTGCGGCTGGCCCGCGAGGCGCAGGTCGAGAGTCGTAGGAGGGAAGCTAGGAGGAAGTTGCGCGCCGACGGCCACGAAACGGCCATCTACCAGGACGAGGAAGATGCCAAAGTGGATAAGAAATGGTGGTCCGACTTGATCATCGCGAGCGCGTGGTTACCCATGGCGGCCCATTTCAGCAGCAACACTGGAATTCCCGGGTGGAATTTGGGCATCATGGGAGTTTGTGGATTGGTCGCGGGAGGGGAGAGAATTGCAGGATTATGGGCGGCTACTGCCTAAATCGTGTTTTTTAGGGATGGGGCATTAAGTCATGTTGATGAGGGGTAAAAAAATGGATTATCTTGCTTTTTTGTATTCCAAGGTGATGATGGGTAGGACGATTGATGGTTCCCCCCATCCTTACCCCACTCCAACTCAGGATAGTATTACCCAATGCACCTATAGTCAACTAATGAACATGGTAATGGAACCCCGTACCCATGAATATCCTGATCCAGACAACTCCCAATGTTCAACGAAGAACAAGCCATCCCGATCCTGCCAAACAAACCTGAACCAGCGCAATGCATGTGAAAATCGTGAGTCGTAACGCGCGCGCGAACTGCAGAGGGCCGACCTCGCTCTGGCCCACATGATTCTACTCGGGCTTTTGGCCAAACGTGACGTGGAAGTGGACGTAGGTATGATTATTGGGATCCTTGACCTCCTTTCTGGCCAGGGCAAGGATGATTTGCAGATTCTCAGGTCTTCCCCCTAGAATTTGCGTGTAACCTCTCAACATGTAGGCTTCGAAACCGCCATCGGTGATCATGGCCAGCTCGAGCCTGCCCACCATTCGCAGTCTTTTAGATCGCGCCCACGCCCCCATGGGCAGCTTAAAGATCACGTCCTCGACGTTGATGAAGCCTGCCGCTCGCATCTGCTCGGCCCAGTTTCGAGGCGCATCCAAGGGGGCGCCCATCTTCTCTGCCATTTCAAAGTAGAGGCGGGATGCCTCTACATAGCCGCTGTTGGGCGGGATGGTTCCATCATCGGAATGCACCTCGGGGATGGTGGAGGCGAGTTCGATCCAGCCTCCTGGCTTGAGGTGAGCGTAGGCTTGAGAAATGAGGCGCGGCCAGTCGCGGACGGCGGTCATGAGATCACGGCCGTGCACAAAGTCGAAAGGGGCGCGATATTGCCATTCATCCTCGACGTCATCTATCTCGAAGATGCAATTGGGCGGCACAAAAGAGGGTTGGGTAGGCGCGATGTCCACCCCCAACACTTCAGCGATGGGGAACTGGTCGGCCATGTCTATGGCCCAAATCCCAGTCCCCGTGCCGAGGTCGAGAACGCGAGCATTACTATCGCTGAGGCGTTCATCTGGGATGGGAGCGATATAGAGCCTGTCGCCGAGAAGAAGTGTGTACTTGCGGTGCTGCAGATCGCTTTTTTCAAACTCGATTAACAATCTCGTTTTTTAACAACACGCCTCAAGTGCTATCTTGGATTGTTTAAGATGTTATGATTAGCACCATTACTTACTTGCGGTCCATTTCCTTCTCATCCATGGGCATGCCATACTCGTGCTTTCCGTAAGAAGGATAGATTCGGCCCTCTACCTCGACGCCACGCCTCACTTCGGACAAAATGGAGGATAGGAAGGAGGAGGTGTCGGACTCATCATAGCTGGATATAAGTGCAGTGAGTATTTGAGGATCAATTTCAAAGTGGCAGTCTTACCCTTCGTCGCTAAAGGATGCGTCGTCAGGCTGGACTTGAATGATATTGGAGCCATGATTGTCCTGATCGAATTCGGTCGAGGGACCGGCATCGACGCCAGAGTCGATGGGGTCAGGGTGTTCGGCTGGGATTTTGGCGGTTCCTTGGGAGGCGCTAGGGTGGCCGTTGTTGTGCTCGTCGGACCGGTCCATAGGCGCGAGCGAGTGGGGATGCTAAACGCACATGGATAGATGGAATGAATTTGTACAGGGCTCAAAAAGTGGAGTGCAAATGGGAGTGTGAGGGGCGATGTGGGGTGGACGGCGCAAAGAGCAGAAGAGTTTGAATGATCAGGTTCGACGATGGGAAGCCAGTGAATTAGCTGTGGAACGTTGAATGTTTGGGGATTTGGGGAACCAGCACGTGGAGATGGGGAATATGAATATTCAATACGTGTGGGTAGGTATGAATGTAGATAAGTAGTCACACACATAGATGGATACATGTACACATGGTGATTCACACTTGGCCCAGGCTTAGGGACCGGAGGGGAGTGAGTGACAGGTGGTGGGCTGCTGCTGCTGCTGCTGCTGCTGCTGCTATTATTGCACTGTGCCGCGCGGGACGGCACGGCACGGCCTGGCACGTAGTGTATGTATGTAGGTATGTACGTAAACGGTCTGTAGTCTTTTGTGCGAAGGCGGACGAAGAAAGGAACAAGCCAACACGAACGCGTCTGTCCTACCCACATGTTGGTAGTTAGTTGGGGTTGCATGGCGTAAATGCGTAAATGCCGCGCGCATCCTCCGATAGGTTAACCATCACCTCTCACCGACATTGGCACCTGTGCCCATCCATGTATCTCCGCTCTTCTACCCTACATGTACATATTTCAC
Organism: Periconia sp. R9002; assembly: GCA_023627715.1. NCBI lineage: Eukaryota > Fungi > Ascomycota > Dothideomycetes > Pleosporales > Periconiaceae > Periconia > Periconia sp. R9002. The sequence goes on from JAMAHW010000080.1 coordinate 117,541, forward strand.
CCGCATGAGCATTATTCCTGTTCTTGCCCTCGCCGTCCGCCCCTCCTCACATGCACCTTGGCTAACAAGCTGTGCCGCTCGACGACAGACTCAATCAAGTTGCAATGCCTCATGCGTTCACCATGGCACCATGGCACCACGGCACCACGGCGCGGCCACGACGGGCGAACAAACCCAAGCCGGCATTTCGACAGCCAATGGCCCATGGATTGATGGAATGATAGGACCAGTGAATCATGTTAGGTAGTAGACTTTCGTCTACAATGGGCCCTGCCTAATTTGAAAACCTACATACCTACCTGTAACTTCCCCTCCCTCCCTTTACTTGATCGCCCTACCATTCCTCTTGTTCCCATCCGAGCCCCTCTTTCATCATCCTTAGCCAGGCACTGTACATAGTGAGCTCAGCCTGTATTCACATCATGTCCGCACCTCCTCCCTCCAAAGACACCCTCGACCTCCTGGACAGCGTCTCGGGCCTCAGTGATGCTCTCAAGAATGGCCAACAGGGCGCCCGCGAGGGCCTATTGGACGTGTGCACCAAGCTCGTTGCACACCTGTCCCACCCCTCGGAACAATTGCTGAGATTGTACTGGGCCCAGCCTACCCACTTGGCCATCATTCGTTTGGGTGTCGACTTCAAACTCTTCCATGCGCTCAAGCATGTGTCTGGCCAGGGAAACGGAGCTACCACGGCCGACATCGCCTCCCACTGTAGCGGGAACCCCGATCCAGAGCTTGTTGCTCGCATGCTCCGCCATCTCGCCGCCATGGGGACGGTTCGCGAGACCGGTCCAAACACCTTTGCTGCCACCGCCATGACCAATGCCTACACCGAGACCGCATATGAGGATACCATCCTGTTCCTCGTCGATTTCTTCCAGAATGTCCACCAGTCCACTCCGGCCTATTTCAAGGAACATGGCTTCAAGTCCCCCCAGTCCGGTGTAGACGGTCCCTACCAGTACACCTTCAACTGCAAAGGCCTCCATCTCTTTGAACACTTCGAAAAGTCTGTCCCCGAACAGGGCAAACGCTTCGCTAGCATGATGGACCTGTGGAGCCAAGGCCGGCCACGCTGGTTCGACCCAGAGTTCTATCCTGTTCAGGAACGTCTGATCACAGGGGCTACCCAGGACCCGGAATTCTTCCTCGTCGATGTGGGTGGCGGGACTGGTCACGATGTGGAAGGTTTGAGGCAAGCCTTCCCCTCCGATATTCCCGGAAAACTTGTGCTGCAGGATCGACCTGAGATTGTGGAGTTGGGTGAGGTAGATCCGAGCATTGTAAAACAGCCTCATGATTTTCTGACCGAACAGCCCGTGAAAGGTGCGTATAATTTTTCTCCTTGTGACTAACTGACCTTTTTTCGTTTATTTGATGCATAGGCTAATCGTCCACACAGGCGCCCGAGCATACTTTCTCCATTCCATCATCCAAGACTGGTCCGATCAGGTCAACACTCAGATCCTCAAGTCCATTGTACCTGCGATGAAGAAAGGCTACTCCAAGATTGTCATCAACGACTATGTGGTTCCCGACCAAGGCGCCAAATGGCAGCAGAGTAAGTCGTTTCCCACCGTTTTACTCGATTCATCTTCAGTGCTGTTTTGAAATCCCCCAAAATTGCAAGATCGCCTAAATTGATTGTTTCCTTTCCAGCTGCACTCGACTGGGAGCTCATGGCTAGTCTCAGCTCGCGCCACCGCACTGAAGCCGACCACCGTAAATTGTACGAAGGTGCAGGCCTAAAAATCACCGGCATCTGGAAACACCCCCAGAGCCTCGACTCCGTCATTGAGTTGGAGCTCGCTTGAACATCTCCTAAACGACAAGATTTCTTTCATCTCAGTTCCCGTATGCATGGTTTGCGATGTTCCATTTCTTGTATAATCAGTTGGACTTCCCTTTGAGGGGGTCTCATTGTGGACACAAGAGCTTAGAAAAGCCAGCTGGAACAGTGCTGGAACTAGACCATACAGGCAGATGAATAGTTGGAATTATTGCCAACCCCAATAACGACAAACACATGTTTCCTATACATATCGACTTATTCTGTGTGCGTCACCAGGTTGTTTATCGGGTAATCCAACACGCTATGTAAGTGATCTAGGACAGGTGGGAGGGGCCTCGGTTCTCTCATCTGACGCACAAAGAATAGTCTACAACACTATGATATCCTTGGTCAAAGATGGCATTCATAACAATGATGCAACCTTCCCATACTACCAGTTAAACTGTATGCTTCGATGATTTGCGCGCATGCACTGTATATTAAGTCCAAAGGAAGCTGTTTATTAGTCGACAATCCAATGCCAATTCCCATTGGCTTGAGCAAGAAGAACCTTTTTACCAAGCAAAGCCGAATGCGTCAACCATGAAAGAAAGCACCTTGCCGCAAGTGGCATTCGCCATCTGCGGGGTACATAGGCACGGCAGTGATTCCATCCACGGCCCTGAGTTCTTTGTATGCTGTTGATATAAAGAACCTCCCTTCCCATCTACCCAGCCACGGTCCATCGACAAACGAATCCCAACAAAATCATCGCACAAGCAGACTTTATCCACCTTCTGTCTTCTAAAACGTGTATAAACTCTACCCTCTAGCTCATTCACCACCTACCCTGCGTCTGTTCCAACGCCCACGGCATCAAACACCACACTCTCATCCAAACAACGGTCAACCCATCCGTCTCAACAAGAAAGAAAAAGAAAGACAAAAAAATCACCATGGCAACACAATACCCTCCACACCCCACCCACAAAAAAAAGTCGTCCAACCTAATCCTCGACTCCCTCCGCGACCTCAACCTCGCCCCGCGCCCGCGCAACCCACCCCCCTCCACCTCCTTCGCCCCCCCCTACGTCGACAAGTCCGTAACCACCGTCCCCGAGGCCCTGATCAAAAACCTCCCGGACAACGCCACTCGCCACGACGTCGAAGATTTGTTCCGGGGCATCAACGTCCGCAACGTCGAGTTCTCGCGGACTAAGAAGGGGGTTGCGGTCGTGACATTCGGGAGTAAGGGGGAGAGGGACCTCGCGGTGGAGAGGGTGCAGGGGACCGAGGTTGGCGGGAAGAAGCTGTGGGTTAAGGGGTTGCAGAGGACGGCGTTGGTTGTTTGAGGGGGGTTTGGGATGTTTCTTGAGGAGGAGGATGTGAGGTGGTGGTAATCGGGAGTCTGTGTTTGTTGTTTTCTTTTTCTGGGAGCTTATACAGATTTGTATATCGTTCGCTTCGAGGGGGATGGATGGAATACATGAAATATGTATGTATAGTATAGCCCAACCAATGACACAAATAAACTCAACACGCTGGAAGACGTGCAAGCTGCATACGCAGCAGCGGCACAGTTGAAGTTATATATTGATACCATATATCACGAGCATTATCGAAACCTCCCCATTCAAAATAACGCCCCTATTCCATATCATTTCCCAATACATGGAACCCAAATAATACCACCATCCAACCATCTCTCTACACAGCAACGCCAACCTCCCCCACACCCACCTCCGTAACCTCGACCCACGACTCATCCTTACCCCTCTCCTCCTCCTCTACCTCCACCATATCCGTCAACTGCAAATACCTCAAATTGCTCGCCCAGCCCAGATCGTCCTGGAAGTAGCTCTGCATGACATCAACGCCGTACTTCATCCCGTTCGTCGCGTCGTAGGTGAGACACTGCTTTCCTACCGCTATGCCGATGACGGCGGGCCACGAAGGGAGTTCCGTGGGTTTGTAAAGCGAGGGCGCGGCGGCGGGGGATTCATTTTCGTTTTCGTCGTCATCGTCAGCGGCGGCTTCGGCGTTCAGGATCGATGCAAAGACGTTTTGTGCGGCTGCTTGACCCATCACCATGGCCGAGCCTGCGCGCTTGATGCCGGTCCAGGCGATCACGTCGCCGACGCCGAAGTGGGCCTCGCGGTTCGCGATGGCGGTCGTTTTGAAGGTGAGGTCGTTGTTGACTTCGATTTCGCCGTCGTTGTTGAGGCACTGCGCAGGGAGGATGCTGGTTGTGGGCTCGCCCTTTTTGGTCGAGTCGATTACGAAGTCTGCGGTGAGGGTTCGGCCGTCGGCGAGCTGGACGTGGAATTCACCGGATGGAAGTTCGGTGACGGTCGCGCGGTTGCCGAGCACGACGTCGACGCCTTCTTCAGCGAGCAGCGTGCCGACCTGATCTTTTACTTCTGAAGGAAGGGGCTCGGAGGAAAGGACTTGTGAGCGCGAGTGGATGAGTGTGACGTGTATGTTTGGGTAGCAGACTTTGATTTCGCCAGCGAACTCAACGCCCTATATCGCGGGTACAAGGTTAGTTAAATGTAACTAGGGTGGTTACAGTACATTATCAGTGTCTTAATACGCCACGCCACGTGGTGTTTCGGTAACAAACGACTCTGTACCTGGAATTCAACATACTACGGCTCCAGCCCCAATGATACATACGGCTCTCCTTCCATCCTGGGGTTTCTTAGGGTCGCCACCGACGATTTTCTGGATAAATGCTTTGCCGTCTTGCATGTACTCTTCGTAGGAGCCGGATTTGGGGACCGCTGGCCAGTGTCGCTTCATGCCAGTCGCTATGATTGCGTAGTCGTATTCGTGTTGGTGCTCTGCGCCGTTGCGATCACGGTACGTGGCGGTCTTGGAGGATGGGTCTATGGAAGTGACTGTGCCGTGTTTAAAAGAGAGGTTTGAGTTTTGGAGCTCTTTTAGATGTAAGAAGCGCTTCCACATTTTCGGTGTGTGAGAGGGAGCTACGTGAGCCAGGGGAGCGCCGACAGAATGGACTATTGAACAGTGAGCACTTGCAACACGAATTTTCATCTTCTCAATTCCAAATGAGTAAACTGGGTAAGAACGTACAATAACCATCTCTCCGGTCAATAACCGTGACTTCAACCCCCCTTCTGGACCGTTTCCCGCCAAAGTCTGCTCCGGGGTAGACAGCTTGTCTGGGCTGGCCCTTGTCCAGATCCAAAAGATTCACTACGGCAGTTACACCTCCATAAGCACATCCCACGACCAGCACACGATGTTTCCGCGTTTTGCTAAGGGACAACTTGGCCATGGAATCGGTCATAGACGAAGCCAACCCGCCACTGAGAGAGGGGAGTCTCATCCTGGACACGATGAAATAGATACAAGCAATTGCAACAGGGTATCTGAGGTCTGAGATGGTTATATTATTGAAACCCATGGAAAAAGAGGAATGATGAGTAAGGGTAGAAAGGAAAGAGATGGCGGGAAGGGGGAGGTAGGGGTGGAAAGTGGGAGATGATCGAGGATCTGATAAGCTCGACCTTATGCCCTTTTATCTTTGGCGTGCGACATCGGACTTATCCACATTTTCTCGGATTGCCTTTGCTATAGCTCACGCAATCCGTCAGTTCATCCCGGAAGAACCCATGGTGACGAACGTTTGAATATATCGGTGTTGGACGGTGATTGGCTGCGTGCCGTGAGCTATGCTGATTGAGTTATCTGATCCGCTGTAAATTTTATCAGATCCGCCTTTGGCGCCTTGGCGGGATGCCGCCCATCCAGCGGAACCACAAGTTGTTCAGCACTGTACGCATCACTCACTACTCGGACTACTTGTCGGTGTGCAAATTTGATTCATGTTCTACTCCGGAAGGTCTGAAAATGACTTGATTTACCGATATCTGCGTTTTTGGTGGTAGCTGCATGAGGACTAGCGGACAAGTGAGACCTCAAGTGCTCTGATATGCGCTGTGAGGACTATTCCGGCAATGCTCTCGTAGTGCCGAGGCCGAGGAAGACGAGGAAAACGAGAGGAGGGGGTATCGAATTGAAGAAGAGGATTGAAGGAACTCTCTAGCCTGCAATAAGGGGTAGCTGCAGAAAACATGCTATTGTCTTCGTTTTTCCCTGACGCAATCAACCTTGATCAGCTTCTGAGAGATCGGGTATAGCTCGGCCATGCATTCGATGACTATAGAAGACACGTCGGCCTTGAGTAATAATGAGAAATAGATTTTTTTCATGGTATCTCATCGATAAATGCTGCTCTATGTACATCCAACATCAGGCGCCTCCAGTGCGCGCAGATATGCAAACCGCTCAGAATCCCACCAACTCCGACGCTATGCAACAAAAAAGAAAACAATGCTAAAAATGATACGCAGATGAAGGCTCTCGGCGGCACTGCTCGACTATTTCCACATCCTCACCATCCTCTCTTCGTCCCTCCACCACTTGCACTGCTCCATTCGAATCCCGTCCTTCTCTGCTTCCATCTTGACACCGCCTCTTGCATCATTCCCGACAACCAATTCCCCGCTTCCGACACTCGTGTATCGCTCCCACTTCACAGCATTCTCCATCGCGTACTTGTTGGGATCACCACTCACGACAAAGCTGGCGTAGTAACTGCTGTAGAGATCTGCGATGGGAGGGAATTGGACGTTGGAGAGGCCGTTGAAGTATGGGGCGTCGGAAGCGTGAGGGACGCCCATATTTGCGCCTGCATTATTCGGCGTATTGAAGCGAGCCTTGTAAACGGTAGCGTTTGCTTTGGCAAGTCGATATGCGGTTTCCTGGACCGGGCAGATGTATGAGTAATCTCCATAAGCAGCAGATATCCGCTCGTATTGTGCCGAAACGGGCGAGTTGATGTATGGGCCCTTGCCGTCGGTAGGGTTGGGATAGAGATTGTCGAGGTCCGCCAGGTCAGTCTCGTTGAGGCCAGGTTGGAAATTATGTATGAAGTCCAGGAAATGGGCGTTTGTGCTGAGATTCTTGGGAGCAAAAAGCTTCCCTTCGTCGGTGGTCGAAGTTATGAGGGTGGGAATCTTGAAAAAGGTTTCGTTGACGCCAGAAACGGATCCCAGGTTCTCAAGCAGAGGGCCGCCGGAGACGGGTTGCCAAGGCCACGTGATATTGTACTGGGAGTCTCGAAAGATTTTTCCAGAAGCCTGTTGGATGCTACGAAGGGGTGCGGTGCGCAGACAATTCATAGCTGCAGCATTGGTGCCCGAAGTTGGGCAGTTGAGAAGCCCCATGAACTGTTGGTAGTATTTTACATAGATCGGTTCGGTGGCCGGAGGAAAGGAACGTGCGGTGGGTGCGCCGGATGCGAGGATTGCCTGGCTGAATAGCTTCTTGCCCGCATCTTGGCCATAGTTGTGGAAAAGATGCAACCCCACTGAGTGCGCGCCCGCGCTCTGTCCACCAAGCGTGATCCGATCGGGGTCACCCCCAAATTGTACAACATACTTCCGCATGAATTCGAGTAGCATCTTTTGATCTCTCAAGCCGAGATTCAAAAGACCCTCATCCGCGAAGAGCTTGCTTGGTAGACTTCCCATGGCACCGAGCCTGTACTGCATCGTAACAACAATCAGCGGCTGGTTGCTCTTTGAAACAAATGCTGCTCCGTCGAAACTTCGTGCGCCGCCCATAACGAAAGCGCCTCCATGGAAGAATACGAAAACGGGGAGTTTGGAGTCGGCTGATATGCCGCTAGGTCGATACAGGTTGAAAATCAGGCACTCTTCGGTATGCGAGTTCGGATCGAACCACGAGTCTTGGATACAGGCTTTCCCGTATTGAGATGCATCTTTGATTCCAGTAAAAGATTTTGGCCAGTCTGGGGGTGCGAATCTTGTCTCGTTAACAGGTTGAACGGAATAGTCCACGCCAAGCCAGGCTTCCACCGGCTCTTGAAAGGCGGTTTTGGCTTGGGCGCTCTTGACGACTTGCACGCCCATAAATGTTCCATAATCGGGCAAGGTGACCAATAGAGGTTCATCGGGGATTCGCAGCGTTGAATCGATTCCCCTCCCGGGACCCATGAAACCGTAAATCATTGCGCCAAAGGCGGCGCCACAACATATTGCGAGTAAAAACCATATCCAGTGACGTTTGAGACGATGGTAGATGCGAGCGCATATCCGCGGTACGGTAGATTTTGCGGGAACGGTAGGAAAGGGAAAATCCTTGGCTGTGGGCAGCAAAGGTTGTGGCGAACCTGCCTCGGAGGAGGCAGAACTGGCAGGAGGACTGTACTCGGGCGGCTGGTTCAGGCCGGCCATGGTTGCTGATGAGGCCCTACTGGCGAAGGCACCTTCAAAAGGGTCTTGGGGAGTGTGGGAGGAGCGACGACGAGGGAAATCATGGTCGAGGAGGGGCGCCATGGGTTGGTGGTTTACATAGGGCTTGATGGTCGCTGTGTCCCTGTGCCACTTCCATCTCAAGTGGGACAGGGCCGATAAGATTTGGCGGTTACGCTTATCCTTATCGGGTAAGGAGTATCCGGGCGGTTCAGGCCACGAGGTTCCAGAACATTGACCTTTTTTTCCCACGAACGCCCGGTCTGGCCTTCGCGCGTACTCCGGTACTGTGCAGCAAAGGATAGGGCAAGCTTCGTGTGTTGTACCTGGAACGCTTGCTACAGCGGTACAGCGGGACCGGGCTTCGCCGGCTACACGTGCCGAGGTTGCCCCAAGATCCAAAATCTAGATGCCTCCCCGCCCATTGTCAAATGTACAATCCTCATTGCGTATCGCTTCACGTGGTGACTACACATGTCCTTCAAGCTTCAAATATTTGCCATAACATGTCCCCTCCCTGTTACATACATACATACAACCAGTTCATTTATTCTCAGCCAGTTCCTTTTCCACGGCGTCCGCCATATCCCCAAGCGTATCGAACTTCCAATTATACACGGGATCATCTCTATACGATCATCTACTTGTCAGCAACAAATTTCTAATCCCGAGTGTCAAATGCGGCGCAAAACGTACCTGTTTCCCGCCACAGCGCCTGGCCGCCAGATCCACGAGCTTTTGATTCCCAACTCCTTGGCTGGATGATGATCGTGAAATTGGCTCTGCGCCGTTTGCAAAACTTCGTCCTTCTCTACACCAAACCTGCTCTTGACTTCCCGCAGCATGTGATGGAAGTTGTTGTGACTCGGCTTGTAGGATCCAATATCCTCCGCCGTCAGCACCGCGTCCCATTCGAACCCATCCAGTGACGCCGCGTTGTTCTTTTCGAAGGAAGCGTTGTCCACATTTGAAAGCACTACCATCTTATAGACCTTCTTCAATCTCCTCAATGCATCCACCGTATCGGGCCATGCGGGCCACGACGGAATACTTTCGCCGAACGCCTTGCTTTCCTCTCCAGTCGGCTCCGCAAGTCCCAGCTCTTTGCATAGTATAGGGTGTACCGATTCTAGAAGATGGCGGTATAGTTGCTTTGGCTTTTCCGCCTGTCCTTTGGCTTGGAGATTGTGAAGCACTTTCAGGACATGTTTTTGATCCAGCTCTGGATTTCCCGACTTTTGGAATATGGGCTCCAGGGCTTTGAGAGCTCCGCGCTCGTAATCGATGAGCGTGCCGTAAACATCGAAACTCAGTAGTTTGAAGGAAGTGAGCTTAGACATGTCGAAGTTTGTCTTAAGTCGAATGATAGATGTACCGATTTCTAGATATAACAACTGCGTGAGTATGTTTTTTGTTTTGTCAGACTTCGACACCAATGTCAAGATATGCTCGCTCTATTAAATATACCTCACAACTGAGTATCTGTACAGCCGCCATTCTCCAGATCTTCACCCTTTTTGTCAGGCTTATGTAGCCAAGGACCCTGGACCACCCCACATCGCGCGTCAAAAGTGACGTACAAGCGAATATTACGCCCTACACAGTATGCTTACGCCCTATGCATGTTACTTTTGTTCTTCTTTTCAGTATTTTCATGCTGATCATTGGGATAATCTGATAATGTGTATCAGTGATGATTAGTGAGCTCTCCGCGGAAAAGTTCTCGCTAGCTCACTGGAAACTGCAACACACCTCTACATTTCCCCGGTGAAACATAGAAAATAGTCTTCACAAGAAAACTCAAACTTGCATGGATCTGGATTGATGCCTTCGCTCTCGCGCACATGATGCGCTTTTTCCGACCTCGTTATTTACATGGTATAATCTAAGGAGCCAATCTTCTCCTCCAAAACCTTCTTAGTTAAATTCCAGAGAGCCACTGCCAACTTATCGTCCTTGGCCTGACTGGACGGGTCCGTCACCTTTTTATCGGGGACAATGTACTGTCCTTGTACTTTGTCCTTGACTATATCCTGGCTGGTTGCCGCAAAGAGCGCCGGTCGACATCCTTGCGCAACGGGATCCTTCATAAACGGCCTGATGACAGCGACTCCTACCTTACCAAGCGTTCCGTACGCCTCCTCGGCCTGTTTTGGTTGATCTGTCGATACGGCGCCTGGATGTGTGGCATTAATCCACGGCTCGCCATGCTCCGATGTCACGTCTCCAAATTGTTTTGCTTGGATCCGCTTCACTAGCTCGCGAACGAAGAGAATTTGTGCAAGTTTGGTGCGGTTGTACAGATACGTCGGGCCAATGTCTTTGTTGATCTCTTCAATGGATTCAAATTTGGTGGACGATGGAGCCGCCCGGTGGAGGTCGGACGATTGGAACACCAGCCGGGAATCCTTGGTCTTCTGAAGCACCGGCAATAATGTCAAGGCAAGATGTGCCTGTGCGAAATGGTTTACTTGCATATGACTGTCGAGTTTATCCTCGCGCGTCTCGTTGTATACACCCACACCCAGCCCAGCATTGCATATCAAAGCGTCGAGCTGAGTGAGTTCTTTTGCAAGACTTTTTGCGACCTCGTCCGTTTGCTTCAATGACTCCAGGTTACATTGTCGCCATTCAACTTTACTGTTATCCCCCCAGTTTGCAAGTTCCGCTTGGGCCTCGGCTGCGTGATGCTCCTTGTTCGAAAGAAGGTAAATTTTAGACGCCTTGTGCTGGAGAAGATGTGCAACAATTCCAAACCCTATTCCAGCTGAGCCCCCGGTTACGACGTAAATCTGAACGGGTTAGAAATGGTGGGATAAGCTTACGCATGTGACTTACCTTTCCGCTCAAGTCGGGGACATCCTGATTTGGGTTGAATGTATTGCTCGTCAAACTAGCCATCTTGTATTTGTATGTAATGTTCAATGCTGTGATAATAGATGAGTTTTTGGAACAAATTTCCGACCGGTACCAGTTATTGTTTGTAGACGCGTAAGTTTGTAAATGTGTGTATGGTTAATATTGTGCACTCACAATCAATAAATGTACGCCTTGATGTGGCGAGTAGGGGCTATGTAACACGCTATCAAAGAAGTGTCATGCTGTCATGATGATGTCGATAATGCAACAACAACTCCACTGTAGCATTGGGTTAAGGCGGCTATGGAATTCATTACCGAAGTCCCAGACTTCGGCACACTAGAGAATAATTTTGGCTTTCTTACTTGAGGCTTGGTTCCAATAAGCTATGCTTGGGAGCAGCACTGGTGATAGACAGGCACATCATTTAGCGCGAGCCACTAATGACACTTGTATGTTGGTTGTACCCCAGTCATATAACCTCTCTATGTTTGCTCCACCAGGCAGTAGGGCATATATATATACCCGCGCCCACCTAATTTCACCTGTTGCGGCACTGTTTACTGCCCACAACCATCTACCTACATTGTAGCGGATATATCCAACACGATTCCCCAGACATTATCGGTGCTCCCCATAAAAACATGCCCCCCCCCCTCCCCTCAGCCTGATTGAAAAGGAGGAGAGGGCTTACCAGAATAGGTAAGAACCTGTCAGAAATAGTATACATATGTCAAATTTTAGTATACTTTACCCTAAAAGTGACAACCGTAGGGTGTTTTATAAGGAGGGGGGCCAATAAGAGTATACGGAGTACATGTAATATGAGGTAATATACATGTAGAGTGATGTAATCACTGATTTTTACTGATTTTAATAACGTACGCCAGACTAGGGGAGGGGGGCATGTTTTATCGAAAACGACTATAACGAAAGTGCAGCAGTTCGGAGCACACAGATGCTACCAATAAGCTCAATACTACATTTTTATGATTCAATGCATACATGTATGTACATCTGTCGTGATATTTCCCTGATACAAAACATGATGAATTGAGCAAAATCAACTGATGAGTCGAAAACATGGAAGCCGTGATCCGCGCAAGGAGATGAATTTCAACAGTGAAAAATGCAAGCATCAATTTCCAATTCCCTCAGCTTGGGAATCCAACATTGTGTACAAGCTGCACATATGACTTTCATAGTCATCTGTTGGGGAAAGAACTTCTCTCTCTTGGAAGGAGCGCATTGGTCCGATCAACGACAAACGGAATGTTTGTTCGGATGCACACAACACGCAAACTAACTCACATCCTCCTCGTCAGTTCAAATAGAAATATTTTACAATCATTATCACATCTTCACACTTTCACCATACAATCACCATGGATTACGTCTCCCGAGAGGAATACCTGAATCTCTATAATCGCTACATCACGTTATGTGGCCCCTCGAGAGATCCGGAGTGTCCTATCTGCGCCGCGCCGTGGGATGAAGAAAACAAGACAATCGTAACGATACACTGCAGCCATTATTTTCATAAGGATTGCATATGGGAATGGTTCATGATAGAGACCGACCCCGTCTCTGAAATAGAGCCAAATTCGTGTCCGATCTGCCGTACAAAATGCTTCAACCCGAATTACACGCATACGAACGTAGAGGACGTTTTGCTTATTCCTCTACCTGATTTTGAAAAACATCTCAGGAAACGTGGATCCAGGTTCAGGTCCCTCGCGGATGCTGAAGTCTTCCTTCTGAGGGGTTATAGACTGGGCTCTACGATAGCCCATAGGTCTCTTAATCGTTTTCTACAAGCACTGGACCATTACACTCGAGCTTTAACAGGCCCAAATCATACCTGGATGTGCGATGTTTATCATTCTTTCGACGATCATGTTGACAGGGACTATATGTCCCGTGAGGGTGCAGACCGTATCACCTTGAATATTGTGCGTGGACTATTGACGGCGTCGATAATCTCTCAGCATAGAGGCTCCATGATCTCGTGGGAGTGGCTGGAACTCATCAGAGAACTAGATAATTGCCGCAACCAGGCCATCAGTTCAGTGAATCTGGCCGGAGATGAGGCACTGCAGATACCGCCCATAGAGGTGGAGCTTTTCAATATCATCTGGATGGGTCTGGTCATGACAGGTCCAAGCCCTCAATTTGAGACCGGTTTCAGCCTCCCGGGTTTGCGTCGCGTACGCGGTATCCACATAAAGTTGTTGGATGATATTCATGCACCGGGCGTAGCGTTGGACGAGGACTGGCTTTGGGCCGACAAACCAGACCAAAAATCGATTTCAACAGCGGGACTCGAGAACGAATTCGAAATCGTGATATATCGTGCCGGAAATGTGGGGTTCAATCATCCAAGACAGACCTTGACCTTCATTGAGCATCATCCTGGGACTATAAGCGACCTGCACATGTCACGAAGTGGATCGTGGTACGTTACTGCAGAAGAGAAACAGTTCAGAATATCTTTTCAGTGGGGAGATGAAATACCCAAGATCAAGAGTCGAATCCAGGGCAATAATGGCTCATAATGTCCATCGACCCGTAACGCGACGGTTGGACAACTAGTAAGTACCCCCCTCTTTGAAGACAGAGACTCTACTTCATGCATCAACCTACACCTATCTTGTTATAGACATTTTACTAATTACAGAAGTTCCAGCAACTTGCTACCGAGTCTGTACTTTAGATAACAAATCAACAAGAACAAGTTTGCTGAGTATGACAACGCGATAGCCGAGGTAGATCATGGTTAAAAAAATCAAGGTTGTCACTTGTTGGATTTCTCGATGGGATGTCGTGCAGTAGAATCGATGGGGGGAGCGTTGATGTACATCCCTTCCATACATTGATACTGGAGCCGGCTGGCTATATTCAAATACAAGAGTACGACAGAAAAGTTTGTTTCTCCTCGAATGATTAACACGAAAGACGGAAGTGAATCAATCGCTTTAGCATCTTCTTAGGACTGTATTTTGCGGTTTGGCCTTTAAGAAGAACAATTTTGTTCCGTGTAAAACTACCGAACGCATTCTCCAGTCTTCCATGGAACACGTTTTTTATAAGTGCATGGTTCGTGACTGTATTGGTACTTATGCTATCAACATGCAACAATAAACGTCTCCGTTCTTAAGCTATAGACCTATCGGCTTTTCCATGCTGCCTTGTCACATTCCAGAATCCTCTCTCTTTTCATATGTCATACATGCTCCCAGATGAATTTACCAATTTATAATCGCCGGGGATCAGATCCTATCAGCCCCCCAGCCCGTACGGGTAGCAGTGAAAGAGGCGAGCGTGAGCACTGCATTAATACAAGAGAAATACTCGGGACAAGAGGAGGGTACTGTATGCTTCGAATGCTTCCACTAAAAGTTGTCGCGCCCATGGCACGATTTGACGACATCCAGGTCATTTCGACCTCCGCTTTCCGATGTGGTAACCCCAGCCACGTAATGTTTTGACCACTTTTGGGGTGACGGCTGCCGTTAAAGGCACCCGAATAAACATGAATGATTTATGGATCACGAATGCCAACGCAAGTTGTGTCCAAATAGCTGCGGAAATAATTAACGTTACGTTTCGTTACCACGCAGCCTTGTCAAACTCACTTGCATCAGGTTCCGTCGAATCAGTAGAACTTTTTTCGGGTCCGTTATCATTTGGAACTGGTTTTTCCTGTTTTTCGCTTCCTGGTGCTTGTGGGAGGAATCGGGAGAAAATGCTTTTTACACCATCGACCACTACGTGTTCGGCATGTGCCACCCTTTTCTCACCCAACAGCTTCACAGCAAGAAAGCAAAGTGGGAAGTCGAGAATTGACAATGCAACGTAAACACCCATAACTGTATAGCCATACTCCTTCGTAAGTTTTTTCAGTCGGGCATAGATCGAATGGCTTTCCGATGCCTGTTGACTTGGAAATTGATTCTTATGAGTTTGGCTATAATTCCGTCTTGATGGTCTCGCAAAGACTAGTGACTGTGATGGGGTCGTCCTTGGTATCCGGTTCGAAGAATAACGCGCGTGGGATTTCCGTATAGAAAACCGATGAATCCACAATCGTGTAGCCATCATGATAAAATTTTGACTTGGATAATTTCAATCTGTTCACCCCAAAGTAGAAGAAACAGGACAAAGAGTAGAGCGGGGGATGATACTGCATCTCCCATCCCCAAACACGCTAATCCTATATTGGCCAGCTAGGTACGTAATTCTGACGATACGGGACTACATTGCTGTATTATCGCACATTTCATGCTGTATTATATTCTGTACCCAAAACCGGTGTGGAGAGACAACTATTTCCTTATGTACTTATGCAACAGCCTTCAACATTTCTTAAACATTAAACCAATTGACCCCCCTTACGTAATAATCACACAGATACCCAGTGACAATTGAATAGAAAAATTTGTGGAAAATATCAATGGCTTGTTCATTGATAGGCCACGTCCATGGAGGAGCACTGACGCCTGCGCTGTTTTCAACTACCTGGTCCATGAGGAGTCTCACGCCGGTATGGACGAAGCTCGCAAACGGCCCGATGATGCCATAATACGACATTGCTGCCCGGACTGTTCCTGCGATCATTCCCATGCCATTGTGATGGATGTGGTTCAGCAGATCGCTGTGCTTGTCGTAGAACGAAGGCGAGACGCCGAAAAGATTTCCGGTCGTTCGCGCGGGAACATAACTGTTGGGTCGATTGGTGAAGAACTGCTCAACTTTGTTGGAGCCGGCCATTCTGAAATCCGTCAGTGCAAAGCTTCGTAATCTAGGGGCGAGATTTTTTACAGTATAGCACCAGCAAGACCAGCGCCGAGTCCTATGGCAACGGCGCGACCAAACGAGACCCTTGGAGCATCGGGAAAGGTCGATTTTGAATCAGGATAGGCATAACTGCCTGTTGGGGTGTTGTATTGGGGCATTATGAATGAGACTTGGTGACGGTGAGCTTTGATCTCCCAATGTTGGAGCTGGGCTACATCGCAATTCTAACATATTTTGTACTCAAATTACTATTTCGCAATGCTTACGGTATTGGCTGAGCGACATAACTCGATTTCATGATCCAATCATTTTTACGTCATGCAAGAACCGGAACATAGTTTGTGCGCATAAACCTACAGGGTATGATCACAACCCTGTGTTTACATTTGTAAAATAGTAACCAAAAAGGCGTTGTCAAAAAAAGACATTTAAGAATGCCATGTCCCCCTTGCATTTTGAATCGGACAAGTTCAGCGAGCAAGTACAAATAGTAAGGGCCCGATATCGGTACAATTTATCGGTTATTGCGACATTCCTGGTATTCTAATTTATGAACTAGCTGAATTCTAGTATAGCTCTATCGTAATCATAAATGGTAGATTTGGAGGCTAAAGTGGGGGCTAGAGCAAGATATCAGATGCTTGGCATCCGAGGAATAGAATGGTTTAAAAAGAACGGGAGAGTTGAGCAGAGATACAAAATGAAGTTTTTTGTAGATTCTGTCCATCTTTCCAGCTTGAAAGTTTGTTGGATCTCGACATGCTGCACACAGGACTGGCGAATGTTGCGGTAGCAGCCGGCTTGCTGTCAATTGCATGTGCTAATGACAGTCCATTTCCAGGTACGTCCTGATACATTCGAAATGAGTGTTTCATATATACGCATTTGATTTCGATCCCAACAGCCTATAGTGCCTCATTGTAATGGATTGGATATTGAAGATGCGCCAATTGCAAAGCTGCAAAGTTACATGACCGAGGGTCATTTGACGAGTTATGACCTGACAGCATGCTATATTCGAAGAATTGAGGAGACAAATAAGTAAGTAATGATTAACGGTCAAACGCACAATGCATTTTAACATTCGAAGGCATCTGCATTCTATAAGCGAAGTGAATCCGGACGCTCTTGAAATTGCAAGCAACTTGGATGCAGAACGCGCACAAGGCCATTACCGGGGTCTCATGCACGGGATTCCTTTTCTCGTGAAAGACAATTACTACACCGACGATAAGCACAATACAAGTGAGGGTACATTGGTGCTCCTTGGTGGAAGATACGTCCGCGAGGCTACAGTGGTGGCAAAAGTTCGTGCTGCCGGCGGTGTGTTATTGGGCCATTCCACTATGTCTGAAGCTGCCGACCATCGAGCCCTTACAAACTACGCAAGCGGCTATTCGAGTCGTACAGGACAGGGGAGGAATGTTTACAACTTGACGCAGCCAACTGCAGGAAGTAGCAGTGGCTCTGTGATTGCTGTTAGGAGCAATCAAGCCCCGGTCGCACTCGGATCAGAGACGTACGGGTAAGTCATTATCTCCGAATTTTGCATTAACCTGGTAAGCTGCTGAAAAAATCTTAGATCTCTTGTACATCCTGCTGGCCAGCTCGGGTTGTATACCGTCAAGTCAACACCTGGTCTACAATCTCGACACGGCATTGTGACAGGGAGTTACTGGCACGACACGCCTGGAGCGCTGGCGCATTCTATTGCTGATGTAGCGCTGCTTCTCGACATTATGAGTGGCCCAGATCGATATGATAACTTGACTTTTGAATCGAGAATCCCAGAGAAAGGATACGCGGCTCAAGTTGTAGGCAAAAAGGCTTTCAAAGAAATCAAGCTGGGCATTCCCTGGGACCCGTACTGGTCAACCAATTCTGTAAGACTGAATGCACCATTTCCAGTCTGTTAGGACAATGCTGACCAGTTGATAACTTAGCACATCAACAGTCCTGGAATCAGAAAGAAGTATGAAGCTCGACTCGCGGAGCTCAGAAACGCCGGGGCCGAAATCTACAACATCACTGTATGAGTAACCTGATGGCAGTTCAATTGCCATAGCGATTATAGCTAAATCTCAGCAGAAGAAGCCGTTCGCATCGATAGCCAGTCCCTATGGTGCAGGTCATCCGGCCGATATACCACCCGAGTTCAATCACGCGATTGCGTATTCCACACTATTAGCAGCCGGCTATGCCGAATGGCTCGAAAATTGGACCTTTCCCATTGATGATGATCGCCATGGCATGAGCTCGCTTGCAGGGATGGCGGCATGGAACCGAGCTCATAACGACACTACAGGAGCTCTCGGTAACAATACGTGGTGGTGGGACTCTAAGACTGGGCAAAGTTTCTATGATTCTGGTGTCGCAACCAATGGAACGCTCGGTGAGGCTTTTTGGACGGCGTTTGGCTGGGGGCGCTTTACCGCACGCCAGGCAATCGATTCAGCTCACATATATGTGACAGAAAACGGAACCCTTGTAGAGCTTGATGGTTTGTTGATCCCTAATGGAAGAAATGGCGGGTACGGTAACGCTTGTGCACCACTTCCATCATACGCAGGGTATCCGATAGCATCCGTTCCCATTGGTCTTGACGGCTACTCCACGCCTTTTGCGTTTGGAATCTATGGAAGGCAATGGAGTGAGGGTACATTGGTCAAGATTGCATCAGCGATGGAAGACTTGTTCAGCTGGAACGAAAAACCTCTGTGGCATAATCTAGAGACAGCGAATGGGCCTTGGGACGCACCGTGGCCTGGTTTTACTTGCTCCATGGAGAGCTTAGATAGATCGTCTTGCGAGGAAGTTACTACAAAAGAATAAAGCTCGATTAACAAGTAACGGCGTCTAGTTTGCGAAAGATCGAACAGTCTATGGACTGCAAAAAGTGGAATGCTGTACACACAGCCTAATCCTCCAGTTATATTTCTTGTTGATTGATTTATCCACGTTTCTTTAGTATCCACATGCAAGATGCCATCTCTCTGCAAACTTGCTCATTATCAAAAGGATACATACAGCGCTTGAGTGATGATGTTTTGGGCCGACACTTGGAGAAGAAGACCAACAGGCATGTAAGATGGGCTTCCGTTCGTGGACCCCCTAGGTCAACTGGAATAAATATTGAGACGCTATATCACCGTCCTGGTCGTCTAGTTAACGTTGTATTCGCGATTTGGGACCAGTCAGACACATACATATCAAAACAAAAAAAGGACATGAAACACGGCAAAGACTTGTCATTTCCCTCCTCATCTTGCATATTTTGAAATGGACGCAAAGACCAATAAAAGAAAAGATTTTCTAGAGGGAGGGACCGGTACAAGACCCACTATAAGCCAAAAAGTAGTGCGCGTTATCCTTCGCGCCCCGAAGTCCTTCAACCACGTTCTAGCACCGCCCGAACAGCAAAATAGGTAAAAAGACACGGAGTAGAGCTAAAAAGCAATGCCCATTACTGGAATCGAACCAGTGATCTTCTCATAGCTTGGGTTACGCAAGTGGTACTAGTGAGACGCTATACCACTTAGCCAAACGGGCTTGTGAGGCTCTGAGGCCTTAATTTGTGAAAATTTTGGCATCAGGATGATTATATCTCATAAAAATACATTGTTGACGCCGATAAACTGGTTCGCGCGTGTCAGCTCCCTGTATCATGGTTCACGGAGCGGCTGGTAAAAGCCCAGAGGGGAGTGGGCCGGCGGATGGAGCCACAGTAGCCGAAAGCCGTCTCAGCTGCCCCACAGAACATCCAACACACGCGAACTATCGGTGAATGATCTTTTCGTAACGATTGCTATTTCTCCTAAAACAAAATATACCTCTGGAGCGCTCATCGTCTTGCTACACTCGCGCCCACTCGTTTTTCTGCATACTTCCCTCTCATCCTTCAACGAACTGCCGAATAAGATGAGAACGTTCCGCATGAACATCTAACGGAAGCCAATGCGGAATTGTGTACCGAGTTGCATTTTATACGGACACCGACACCGACTTATTAGCGAGTTGCGCCTGCGATGCCTCCAGTGGACCAATCATACAAACAAATGTCTAGCCCTCCACATTCATCGCGATTCTTATCTGCTTGTAGGTGTGACACCGGCTGCAGATGCGTCAACAGGTTAAGAACCGTTCGCTGAGGACAGCTGACTGTTCCGTCATGCATGTCAGCGATGGCTAGGTTTAAAAATTTAAGGCTCAATTGTCCAAGGTTACCAACCCTCTGGGACTTAGACCACTGTCTGAATCCGGAGATGTGCAGATATATGCGTACATTGTCCTACGGCGTACACAATGTGCGGCTAATGAGATTCCAGGTGGGGTTGTAAGACGGAGCTATATACACCTCGGGTCCGTGATGTCGTGGGCGTACTCGAGTATTCCACACTTTCTTCCTACAGCGCGCGTGTGTCGGCAAAAAGCCTGGATGCTGTATTTTTAGTGGTTGCGCTGGCAGCGAACCTCCGCCCACAGACCCCGCCATGGAGTCGATCGCAATGGAACCCGGACTCTCTGCCCGCATGACTTGGGCATTGGACGCAGCAATGGATGCTTCTCAACCCCTGGAGCCTGCTGCTTTTCCATCCCCGCAAAACCAATCTAGCGCAGTTATCAATCTTTCGAATGCTCAGAACGAAGTACTTCGCCCAGAACTACTCCAGCTGTTCAAGACCGTCGTAGACAACAACCTTGGCGAGCAGGTAAGAGAATGCTAGTGATAATCATCCATGTATCTAGCTCACCACCAAAGGTTTTTGCTCACCCCTCAAGCGTTGGTGGCGATCCAACCTTACGAGAGGCTGTGACTTCATTCCTGAACAGACACTTTCGCCCTGTTCACCCTGTCAAATCGGAACAGATTGTTCTCACAGCTGGGGCATCGGATGCAATAGAGTGCGTTATTCAGGCAATATGCGATCCTGGTGATTATGTACTAATTCCTGGGCCCCACTGGGGTGAGGTAACAACATTCCCAACATTTACCTTCACTAACGGGTTGCTAGATGGATACACCACGCTGCTGAAATCCAGATCAGTCAACGCTATTGTTGCCCATCCGCCTACGTACACGAATCATGACAATTACTTGTTGCCATCACTCCAAGCTGCATACGACTTTTCCGACAACAAATCACGAATCAAGGCAGTTCTCTTGTGCAATCCGCAGAATCCAACGTCGAAATGTTATGACAAAACTTCGATTGTGGAATGCATGGAATTCTGCCAGGAAAGGGGCCTCCATTTCATATCTGACGAGACATTGGCTCTCTGTTCTCTTCAAAACTCATCGGGGAACAGCATACCTTTTGTTTCTGCGTTGTCATTGACAGAACCCTTATGCCCTCAGGGGGCGGTTAAGATTGATCCTGCCCGTGTGCATGTGATATGGACTGCCAGCAAATTGTTTGGGTGCAGTGGCTTTAGGGTCGTACGTATATCCCCTTCGAATTTTCTTCGTGTTCTGACTCCCGTAGGGCTGTCTCATATCACAACAAAATCCAGAGCTCATCCATGCCTTGAGTACCTTGACTTGGGGCCATGTGAATGGTGTTGCCAGCCTTTACATCTCATCTTTGCTGAACTGGTCACAATTGCCTACCATCATCGCCCTCAACTCCGAGCGCCTAACATTATCTTATCGCCTCCTTGAGAATTTTTTCTCCGCATGGGGCGTGGAGTTCATTCGCCCAACTAATGGTATTGTTCTCTTTGCGAAATTAGCAAAGAAAGCTGGGTCTGCGGAAGAAGAGATCGAGTTATGCCGTCGATTAGCCGTGCATGGCTTGCGCGTCAGTCCTGGACATCTGTACAATGGTGTTGAAAGAGAATTTGGATGGGTAAGAATACGATTTTCGTGTTCCAAAGATGTCATGGAAAGGGCCATTCAGGGACTCACTGGGTTTCTAAAAGCAGAAGGTTATGAACCTCTCCGGTCAGGTTGAGAATTGTTTGATGCTGGCTCTTAGGAGCAGATGACTGGGAGTTTTCCAGTAGTATTTTCGCAATGTTTATTTTAGGGGGTTGTGGGTTTTGGCATGGCTAGTTACTCTGTATGATGAATGGGTAGCGTGACGTGCACACTTGGAGTTACACAGAGTAAATTCTCTGTATTATTCGAAAGATGATAGGGTTTGAGGGCGTAACATCAATATATGACCTAGCAAAAAGTTATCAAAATAATCGCATATCAATTTGAGTTACTGAGACTGGCACTGATAAAAGGTAACAGAAATGTCTTAACTGGAGATGCGTACACAAAGTAAATCTTTGGGAACGTACAGCAAAACTTTATATAGTTCGTTTCCGATACTCTGACCTCCATTGTTACACTTCAAGTAGTATATAGCTTTTCTAAGTATAATTCATTTAGCGTCTGGAAGGCATGGTTACTGTAAACTGCCGAATCGCTAGGCCTCCATCGATACCGTCATATGATCTTCTACAATATCTAGACAAGACTCTCTGTGATAGCTATAATACCATTATAGCACAGTTATTCAGATTTGGATACATTTTAGTGAGTCCTTGTTTCTTTTCATTCAAACCGTATCCTAGTCCCGGGATTGTCAAGGCGCTGAGGATAATGCTGGTCCTTCGAGGAGCGAACGATTTCACGCCCTTTAGTGCGGAAATAGCGTAACTTGACACGCCGGCTACCACGAGGTTGATGCCGCTTGTCTTGTAAAGCACCCACAACTCGGGATACCTGCTGGTGAAGCTTGGGAGAGAAGTCAGGAGGCCCGCGACATGGCACAAGTTGGCAAATTGGGAGATGTCGCCGAGAAAAGGAGCGAGGATGGCAAGAAAACGGAGGCGTTGAACAACACCGTAGATTGTGTCGAGGAAATAAGCCGCGGTAAGAAAGCTGATTCAATGCTTCCAGCCTGCTGCCATCTACAATTCCAAATTTGGAATTTAGCAGAACACTGGGTATTGAAGACGAGAGGATGATTATTTGTTTGGTTGTCGATGCATATAAATTCGATAAGATTAGGATCAAGATAAGGTACTCAGCCTAATGTAGCACTAGACTAGTTCAGTCTAGCTCCGCCCGTGCGCTCATAGCACGTGCTCAAGGATTCCTTATCGAGCAACAGCCAACATCAATTCACTCCTCCAAGAATGATATGATATTTCACCCCCTGTAAGGGAGGCGATACTATTTGGAGTATGAATTTTCTATACACGATTGAAGCTCACAGCCTTTTGCCAGTATGGGAGATGTTGGACGACCTCGCCAGCGCAAATTTGCCCCTCGTTCCAGACAGGGCTGTCTGACATGCCGTGCACGGAGGAAGAGATGCGATGGCCAACGACCAGATTGCCAGAACTGCACTCGGCTGAACATGTCTTGCGAATGGGAAGCTCAACGCAAAATTGTCAAAACTGTAACTCACAGTGGCATTGACAACGATTCTGGCACCCCCAACCAGCAAGCAGCTACGGCATCCACAGCACTGGCAACGGCAACGGCCGTCTCTCCACCGACAGTGTCCTTGGACCCTTGGGATGCGCTCCCCGCCAATGAAATAGCGGAAAGAAAACACCTTCTTCGGTACTATGTAGAAGCCTTCATTCCGAGTGTATCCGTGGCAGACACACCGCACAGCTTTTACACCAGCTTATACATTCCATGGGCTTTCGAGTGTGATGGAGTTCTCAATGCCATCATGGCGCTATCTTCTGCTCAACTTGCAAGACGGACTGAATCTCACGGCAGAGCTGATCATCTGAAAGTTGTTTCCAGTAAATACCAGCGCAAATGCTACGCTTTTTTAGCGGATCGTGTGCCGCAAGGAAGTGGCCCGCCTCGGGATGCGTTCCAAGTAATCGGAATAGTGCTTCTTCTAGTTGGTCTGGAAGCCCTCAATGGAGAGAAAAGCACTAGATGGCTGTCCCAGATGAAATGTGTACGAGACATTCTAAACATGCTGTCTGCGCAGATCAGTGGACCAGATCCCTGGGAAATCGACTCGCTGCGCCGGCACTTCACGTACCACAACGCCATGGCTGCTTTGATGGCACGAGTATCAAACAGACAATCTGAAAATTATGTTGCAAACAACATGTTGGATGTCACCGCATCTGCCGAGAATCTCACGGTGGATCCACTGATGGGTATAGCATATTACATTTGCCGACTGATCTCACGTATCCAATGTGTCACCTCTACAAACCCGGCGTTTCCCTATATCACAGAGGCTACATTCACTTTACTTGAGAATGAAATCAAACAGTGGACATACGGAAGTCCTATGGACATCCCTGGACTCGATTTGGCCGCTGCTCTCGACCTTATTGCACTGGCAGAAACATACCGAAATGCGGCTCTTATCCAGTTGTATCGTACATCCACAACCCACAAGTCTCTCATTCCAGCTTGCGCTTCTCGAGCCATGCAGTTTATCACGCGTATTCCTTCGGGTAGTCCGGCAGAGTCCTCCATGTTGTTTCCTATCTTCATGGCTGGGGCAGAATTGGAAAACGAATGGGAAATTTCCCAATGCTTCAAACGACTAAAAGAAATACAGGCAAGGAACCGTTATGATAATGTTGGAATGGTGCAGAAGGTGCTTGAGGAAGTATGGCGGCCTGCATTGAATGGGCAAGAGAAACGGGACTGGGAAGATGTCCTCAAGGAATGGGGCTGGTCTTTCACATTGGGATGAATTATGAAATGATTTGCAATATTTGCTTCTTGTATGATGTATAGGATATTCTGGATAATTGTATTACAGGATGTACTCATGACCTCCTCATGAGGCACACCGTTCGACATGTCTTTTTTGTCGTCGCGAATGGAGATATGTCCGACTGGGAAACAGAATACATAATGCATGGGCTATTCCCTAACACACGCACCGGGCGTTTGATATAGGCAGGATTGCAACTGGGGGATCCTGTTATGCCAGTTGCTACATAATACTAACCTTGCTGGATGCCCCCTTCTATTACAAAATTGCGATGGATTCTTACCCTTACTAAATTCAACTATATGAGAATATCACTTCGGTGCACTATTCTAGATTGTTCTGTGATTTTGGATTTCTACAATCATCGTAGACTCGTGCAAACCTCTGATAAGTAATTTGATTTATGCTTCCCTTTTACAATTAAGGATCTCTTCCCCAATACTAATCCGCTCACAAGAGAGCCATCAGAGTTCATACACAACTTTGTAAGCGGATATCTTCCCATCAAGATAGTCCCGAAAACCTTCCTCGACTGCGTCCAGCCCCTTCTTCAAAACCACTGGGTTTGGCTTGATCTTCCCATTTTCAAGCCATGACGGAAGATTTTCGAAGAGCTCCGAAGCAAGCTCATGATCTCCCTTGCTCGACTAGATCCTCGTTATTAATGGCTTTGACTTCATACACCCCTTAATCAAACTTAGCGTAGGTGACTTACCGGCCAAACGAAATCGCCATATCGATGTTCCTTGAGAAATGCCGTCCATACAAGCACGTCAGTGACCTTTGTCCTCTTCGTCACATTCTCCGTGTTCGCTTTTCCAGGTCTAACAGTACAGAGAGAGCCACCCTCCATTCGCAAGGCTTGAGAGGCTACCTCGGATGATTTTTCATTTCCGATAGTGTCGAAGATGTATTCCAGATCCGGTGCTACTTGCACGATCTTCTTGACCACATCGGGATCAGAATAGTCGAATACATGGGTTGCGCCATTTTGTTTCACAAGTTCAAAGTTGCGCGGGCTACAAGTTGTGACGATCTTGAAGTTATATAGAGCCGCGATTTGTAGTGCGAAGAGGCCAACGCTAGCTTTTGATACATCAGCTATTGATCCAGAAGCACAGTTATTGCGACCAGACTCACAGCTTCCACCCCATACAAGCAGTGTTATTTGATTGCCCTTCTCACGTTCAATGTTCAGACAGTCTTTAGAGAAGAGTGCGAGCCATGCGGTCATTGATGCCAGTGGAACGGTAGAAGCGGCAGCGGAATCGAGAGCTGCAGGGACTTTGAAACTGATCCTCTGATCAGCTACCGTGTATTCACTGTATGCACCCACTCCCTTGATTTCGCCTGCAATCTGTTATGACTGTGATATTTATATGAATAGGTTCATTGTGTACTAACCTCCCCATATCAGCCCAGCAATTCTATCCCCCTTATTTACTCGAGTGACATCTTTACCCATGGATTCCACTCCCCCAACGAAATCACAGCCGAATACAGAGCCGTCACCGAAGGCATTCCTGGAGAAGGACTGCACATCCGTAGGATTTTGGGCGACATGCGATACCTTCACGAGCAACTGATGTGCCTCAATGGATGGTTTCGGGATTTCCTCTTTCGACAAGGTTTGCCCTCCCCGCAGAGTTTCTTTGCACAAGCGCAACGGTTGTATTGGACATAATAGATTGTGTCAATTTCTTAGCCAAAAGGTGGCACGGAATTGATTTTCAAGGAACTATCAAAGAAAAAATGTCATCAGAAGTGTCGAAGTTCTGATTAATGGAGTATTGCGTCATACGTTGTCATATAAGGGATAGCTACATGACATTGATTGATCTCTTAGGGGAAGATTACAAATGCCATCATAACTTTCAATGCGCGTTGCTACTTATAGATTCGCCTGTCACTACTACCGAGATTTGCTCATTTGTCAAGAACGAAATGCAATTGAAAACAGGAAATAGTTGTGGCTCAATGAAGAATAGTATTACGAGGGCTCCCCCTAAGAAGATGTCGATGAGTAACTAACGTATTACCTACAGGTAGAAATTGGGTGTCACTTCTAGTCGGCTGATTCTGCGGAGGAAAGCCAAGAAATAGAGCACAGCATATGGATTTTATGTAGACGATTGCGCGTACTAAACATTCGTAAGAAAGTTCAGCATTTGAAGATTTGCGATCGACTGGTTTTGGTTTTGGAGGCTACTTTGAACTGTCGTCATGACTCGAAAGTTCAGACAATCCCTTTGAGAGCTCCGTAGATCCTAGGGCATTCTTGTGCGAGTCAAAATCGGCATTTGGGTCATTCCCGAACTGCCTCTTCACCATAAAACCAGATCCTATCTCGTTGCGAGGGGTTGACTGAACACTCACATCCCGACCCAGGAACTTGGTGAAAAACTCGATGTATGGCCATCTACCGAGGTGAATCAATGCCTTGTACATTCTACAGTCCTCCATGTATAGCGAAAGATGAAAGGATCAGGACTAAGGCGTTGACCAGCGCCCACACGAACGGTATCCATGTTGACATTTTGAAGTATCCGGCCTGATAAACACCTCCTAGACTAGTTGAACTTATTAGCGACCCTGATGAAAGGAACTCGAGATGCAAAGGTCGAGTTGATTGACGCCACTTACAGTCCTCCAACTACGCTTCCAGCGATGAAACCTTGCGCGCCTCCAACGATCACAAGAACGATTGGAGCAATCCAAATTAGCCTCCAATTCCGCCATTGTATGACGCAGGCCCACGCCGCGGCAGCAATATGGATAGCAACAAAGAACATGAGCGTCCATAACATTGTGAAGCGCCATATATCGTTCGGATTGTAGAGATAAAAACTCTCTACATTTTTCAATGGAAGAGGCCAATACAAAGAGGGGAACTTGGGTGTCTCATAGCCAGGCGGAGCCGCGCTGCTAGCGCGTTGAATAAAACTGTGGTTAGGTGTCAGTTACGATTCGACAGTATCTCAATGTATGCAGTTATACATACCTCATCTAGGAAGCATCTTCAGCGGCTCAACGCATTCTAGGATACGCTGACAGGGCAACAAGGGAAACGCCGTGCAAAGGTACTTAGGTTGAGCGGTGGTTGACGATGAGTGCTCAGGAACAGGACTCGGTGTTGAGATCTGCCAGAATAGATCCGCCGAGATTCTTGCGAGGCACCTTACCTCTTAGGTACTTACTTACTAAATACCAACTCCTTCATCAAATCCGATGTTTTCCCGACTGCCTCGGCTGGATCCGGTCTGTTGTTACATTGAGACTAACTAACCATCCGTCTGATAGCTGATGGATAGTAGGTCGGCGGCATAATCAACATGTCCACTGCGCTGCGTCAATCCGCAATGGCCGATCGCCTGCTATCTACGCTACTGCGCTCTTTACAAACGTATACGGATCAGCAAGACACACCACGGTACGGCTCACCTCGAAAATAAGACTTCATTTGCACCGCAACCCAAACACTGACAGTTCATAGCATTCTGGGAACCGCGTCTTCCCTTCTGACAACCCTTGGGAACCCTCACAACCTCAGCCTTCTCAGTTCCCATCTTTTGACGGCTCCTGCACTTTGGGATCGCCCCGATGGCGTACAAACACCTCTCCGACTTCTTTTCGTTTTCCACACAGCCGTGACCACTGTCGCGACCTATCACAATGACGTGCGATACAAAAAGGCACCTGAGCTGCTTCCAGGTCAAAC
Source organism: Periconia sp. R9002 (assembly GCA_023627715.1). NCBI lineage: Eukaryota > Fungi > Ascomycota > Dothideomycetes > Pleosporales > Periconiaceae > Periconia > Periconia sp. R9002. The sequence goes on from JAMAHW010000080.1 coordinate 145,696, forward strand.
TCCTGTCGGTGGAGGACTTACTTTTGATGAATGGATCCGCGCCATTGTTTCGGGGGCAGATGAACGCAGTCACCGTTGGAAGCATGTCGTTGCTCTTGGGGGCTTGCTCATGGGCATCGCAAACTTGGAACAGCAAGGCATGGATTTGTATTGGGCTTCCGGTATAAGGAGGAGGGTCGAAGGTGCCCTTGTAAGAGCTACTAACTTGGCCTTGATGGAAGTGAGAGAACGATCAGAAGCTGATGGACTTCCCGGCCAAACAATTGTATTGGTACTCAATCACGCTTTTGGATCGATTGCGGACTTCGAAAGAGCACAGATTGACTATGGTTTACTCCTGCCCTTGTTGATCGGGACTGCGTATTTCTCCAATGAGGGCTTCCAATCAGCATATTTTCTGGGGGGGTTGGATCTAGACGTCAGAATAAACAGTGGCAGGCTTGATTGGGACGCACGTTCGAGCTCTTACCGGCAAGTAGAAGCCATAATGGCAAGGCCGTTGGTATCATCCATGGGTCCCTTATCACGATTGATCGCACACGCCGTAGAAAATGTCGAGGACCCGTGGTTGATCCAGACCATGATGGACGATTTAGCAAGCTTTGCGCGAGCCTTGACTACACAGTGGCGCCAGATCAAATTCTCGGAAATTGACCCTGCAGACGAAGAGGCATCTATGACCGAAGAGGCATACCGAAGAACCATTCCACTGCTTTGGAAGCTACTCACATCGGCTCTGTTTGCTACCACCATTATCTTACGTGGTGTACTGAACCGAACACTGGCGGATAGCGCGCTTGCATCCGATGCGGTGGCACCTATGCTGGCTTCACAAGCACTCCACACACTTAGGCATCTCTATTTCATCACTACGCGGGTCAGGGCTATGTCCTTTTCACAGCACACGTTTGTCTATCTGACCGCCATTGATATACTCTCGGCATACCCCATGCATGCCGACAAGTTTCTCAAAGCCATTGCTCCAAAACAACTAGGCCAGATTCCACGTCATCCACTCGATCGAATTCTAGACCTTTACTTCCTTAATACTGCCGAACACTTCACCCTCGTGCTTTCACCAGCCACTAACGAAGAGCTGCTTGTTGCCTCAGCTGTGCCTTATCTAGCAGCCGGTGGGAACCACAATATGTTACCTGTGTTTGAAGCCGCACATAGTGTCATGCTTGCGGTACTGTCGGTACCACAGTCCGCAGAGATCACGGCGAAACATCTGCCATTCTACATAGACGCACTGTTCAGCGTGTTTCCTCACAACCTGTCGCCGAGACAGTTCCGCCTCGCATTCAAGACGCTCATGCGAGTAACCGCACCGCCATCGACCCTCTCTGCATCTCATCCCGACCTTCCGGCTACATTATTGGAGCTAGTCTACCATCGCGCTGTCAATGCACCTACACATCCTTTGCCTCCTGACGAGACAACGCTTGCACTGCAAGGTTCCGATGCGCCACCGCCACCGCTATCTGAACAGGCTGTGCTGGCGTTGACACTTATTGACACATTGCCTTTCTTACCTATTCCACTCTTGAATGAGTGGTTGCCTTTATGTGCCGATCTACTAAATCAAATTGATGATAGCGCCATGCGTGAAGCCGTGAAAACACGCTATTGGGAGGTCCTTGTGAGTGGTGAAATGGATGCAGAACGCAGCGGCTGCGTTGTTGCATGGTGGGGAACAAGAGGCGGTAGGGAAATGATACTGTATGGGCGCGAGAGCGGGATCGGAGACGACAAGATGATGAGCGGTGCGCTGCCGCCGGAAAATAAACTCAGAGAAAGCAAACTTTGATCAAAACAATCGATGAAAAGGCTGAGATTATGTTGTGGATTCAAAGCTTTTAGCTATCAGAAGGCACCTGCAATCTGTCGGTCTATACAATCACGGGAAGAGCAATCGTGTCTGTGCTTGTCTCTGATTGAGCAAACATTTGCTCACCGCTAAGACACCACACGCAAACGGACATATACGGCCTGCCTACATCTCATCTATGATTCTACTCCACCCTCTTCCGAAGAATCAAAAAATACAGTGTGCTGGAAAAAGTATGGGTCGACCTCACGCTGCTTCATCGATTGGATCATACGAGCGCCGTCCCAATCCGGTGCAAAATCAACCATCTAGATCGCGCTTACGAGCACGGGAACGGTCTCCCAGTGACCGGTTCAACGATTCTAGCGATGGCATTCGCTTCTATCGATCACGATCGTCCCCACGTAGTCCACCCGAATCCGCGCGCATACGGTCGCATCGTGATAGTCCTAGATCCGGCTATGCGGCAGATACACGCCGTTCGCTCAATGTCTCACTACCAAAGAACTTCCCTAAGCCCCTTACATGCTACTTCTGGTTCACCAACGGTCGTTGCAACAAAAGAGATGTTGATTGCGCCTATGCGCACTGGAACACAGGGCATTTAGCGGGAGCGCCTATTACTGTATCAACAGATACCGGCACTGGTATGCGCACGCTGCTTCTATTTTGATACAATCCGCGTTGACTAACCGACCACCTTTCCAGAGACTGTAGCTGGGAGGAAAGCGCAGATCTTCGCTTCCGATAATTACAGGCCGTCGCCTACGCAAGATGATTCTCTAGGAGCTTGGCTTCAGTTCCCTGAAGAGGAAGCTGCGCATCAAGATGCTCAACGTGACGAAGCCGAAGAAGAGCTGTGGAATGATGGGAACTTGGCGGGCAAAGGTTCTCGAGAGAGGTTGAATGGGAAGTTAGAGGTGAATGAAAACGATCCATCAGTGAATTGGATTTGTGAGAATTGCGGCTACAGGAAACAAGGTTAGTGTTTATTGGCGTACATTGAGTAATCTTCGAGGCTTCAAACTAACATATTGCGACAACAGAAATGATTCCATTCGCGCCTTAGTACGAGTGCTCACCTCGCATATTTCATCGCACAGAGTTGTGGGTGAGCATGAATGACGGTGGTTGAAAACCCTGACAGTTTCTGTGCCATCAATAGCTTGCAGTCAGTAGCGTGGAGCATAATATATCCAATCAAGCACTCTATCTTTGATTGGCTCATGTTTTCTAATCCTCCTCTCTATCGTTATAAACATATTCGGCGCAAAACATGATGTCTTGACTCAGGCATCATTCAGTTGTGATTGAGCAGCTTGACGATATGGATCAGCCAGCACGTTCCTCTACATGCCTTCTTTTCCTTCCGAGATAATGGCGCTTGCGCTCATATGCCAAGGTCCCAGTTCAAACATGAAACCTTGATCATTACGAGAATTTTACATGGTTTTCGACTACTTCTGTAACCACTAGCCTTTGCCTGGTCCTCATAAAAACGACACTTGCTCGACGTAGCAACTGTGTCCTGTGTTCCTCTATATCGGTACATGTAATGCTTATCCTTTCCATACATGCAATTGGATTATTTAACATGACCACTCATACAACACAGTATATACAGATCGAAGTCTGGAATTGAGATTGACTTTGGCCTTTGTTTAAAGTGCTGGTGTCGCACAGATGTAATACCGCCATAGTCGGAGCGGAGAATGCCCTGAATCATCCCATCTGCCTAGCATGCATTTTTTCTGCTTGCAGTGATTGGAATGACTCAGCTAAAGCCGAGCCTTTCCAGAAGACGAATGACGATAGAATCATGCGCATATGAGACAAGAGCATCATAGTTTCCATCATCATTCGTTCAGGTATAAGATGATTCTGCGATTCCATTCACCCAAACTTGGATGCAAATTACAACCCTCTTTATAATCATCCTTCGCTCATGCAGATGTTGCATTACAAAATTATTTTCGATTAAGCATACCTTCTTCTTCCTTCATAATATTCCCAAGAAAATAGAGAGGATGAGTCAAATAGGCAAAGTTAGTATCGGACATAAAGCTCCAGATTTCCATTGTGACGCGGTGATCGAGAACATGATCACAGGTTGGTCCCCGCTTCTTCATTACCACCGAATCTCTCATGACATTATTGATAGAAGTATCGCTGAGCACCTACATTTCCCCCACTCGCCACTCCTGGCTGATTCTACTCTTCATTCCGGCTGCATTCTCGTTTGTGTGTCCGACCGAGGTTCTTGCCTTCCACAACTGCATACAGGAGTTCAAAGACCGTAATTGCGAGGTAGTCTTTATATCTGTGGATACGAAGCACAGTTTGTGGCACTGGCAGAATGTACCGAGGCAATACGGTGGACTGGGGCTGGGACAGATCGGAATACCGTTGCTGAGTGATGTCAATCGCCGTATGAGTCGAGATTACGGTGTTCTTATCGAGGAGGAAGGGGTTTGTTTGAGAGGAATGTTCATTCTGGATGAGGATGCTGTTGTTCAACAGGTAGGTCTGGCATCACCGTCGGAGTTTTGTGTATAGTTTCCGAAGAGTTGAGCTTCTAACAACTAATTCCGAGTCCAGGTGACTTTGAATAACGTAACAGTTGGGCGTTCTGTTCTCGAAGCACTGCGTCTTTTGGAGGCTTTCCAAGCCGTAGCCAAACATGGCGTATTGTGTCCCGTAAACTGGAAACCGGACAGCAACACTGCAGACACCATCAACACGATATCAAACACACTTACTGAATCGTACGAAGATCGACTGGAGAATTTGCAGAAGGAGTTTGGAAACGGGGTTGTAGTGACAGACCTGGATGCGAAGTTTAAGGCTGAGGTGGAGATGAGAAACTCCACAAGCGAAGATGAGGATGCCGATGGGTTCGAGGCTAGCACTCAGGATAAACCTTCTTCGAGGAGAAGAAGTCAAAGTGAGAACGCTGCGCGATCTATCAGTGATCCATCGGTGATAGCGATATCGAAAGATGTTAGACTTAGAGATGGCGACTTACCGAGCCCTTCGTCGAGCAAAGAAGCAAATGATTGCTCATGTAGAACATCGGTCATATCGCGCTCTGCACCTCCAAGCTCCAATACAACTCCTTTGCCAACACCGGGCCTGACAGAGAACCCATCTCGACAATCAAGGAAATCTCCGATGCCGACCACGGCAAGACATGCAAGAGGTACGTTCTTCTTTGTCGTGTTCTTTTCACACATCACCTCCCTCCCGTCCTATTCTACCCAAAATTAGAACGAACCATGAAAAGAAGATCAATCTCACATATCCCATTTCGTAGGCTAATCCTCCGGAAAACTCCCCCAGGCCACTTCACCGCCCTACTAACTCCCCTTCAACGTCCCTCGAGCGCACCCACCCCACAAACCCGCAACGTTCCGATCCCCATTGCCAACCCAAACCGCCACCACAGCACCTTCAACACGTACGAAACTCCCCAAGGCTCTCATGTCATTCTCGAATTCGCAGACCCTACGTCCTCTCCAGGTCATAATCAGGAATCTACGGGGTCGTCTTCAACACCGTCGTCACCGCACCACCACCACCCAGCGCTAGCGCAGTATCATTCACAATCGCAGCTGTCATTGCACTCGCACAGTTCGCGCTCAACGAAGTCAAATCCAGCTGCAAGTCGCCAGAATACATCACATTCGTCCTCGTCATTAGCAGCAGCAGTGACGTTGGAAGAAGGAACCGTGCAAGGGCAAGGCCAGACTAGGTTGCAGGCGACGTTTGAGGTCATCAAGAAGATGAGCGCTGGATTGGGCAGTCCGAGGTTCGATTTTGGGACACGAAGGAATGTTGCAAACGCTGAGGGAAGCGGGAGTGGGAGTGTGAGTGGAGTGGGGAAGGAAGGAGATATTGCTGCGAGTCCGAGGATGCCAGGGTATTTTGATGTTGTGCTTGATGGGAAGTGAGGATATGAATGGTTACGACGATTTTCGGATGAACTCTTTTTTCCAAGTGTCTGCTTTTTAATATTGGTTTGATGCGATATATGCTTGATTGGGTACATTGCCTGCTGTACATCTCTTCTGGTTGCTTGTAAAATCAAGTTAGTTAATGTTTTGTGACTGTCGAGGTGTGCTTCAATAACATTGGTATCTAAATATCATAATATTGTATTTGTAAATTTCCGTATCTTTAGGTTTTTTCATTATTCATAAATCCATAGAATGTTAGGCTTTCTTCTACTAAGCCAGTTCATAAGGAAAGGAGGATACAAGGTTTTAATACGACCTGCCCTGCTTTGCCAAAATGATATGTAGCTCATCACTTACTACACCAACCCAGTATTTTGCGTTCATACAAGCGTCAATGCAAATATCCCGCCTCAATTATCAAGCGTTATCATAACACTAATCATTACACCGCAGTGTGTATCTTGAATCTTTGCTTGACTCCTTTCCTGCACATTGGACATTTACTTGGTCGAGCTGGAAAAGTATTGTGCTTTACAGGAATGACGACATCTGCACACCACTGGCACATAACCATGTGGCCGCAAGGCACAACAGCAATATTTGCAATCTGAACGTAGCATACTTGACACGCCAGACTCTTCGTCATCTGGGCCTCGGTCAAAGGAGGTGGGCGTTCGGGATCGTCAAGCGTTTGAGAGGGTGATGGAGGTCGAGGAATTCGTTGGTTTCTTGTGATTCTGGCAACTAAAGCATCGAGGGTAGTCAGCACTCCTGGGGAATCACTACTTCCATTTCCGGCTTGGTCTGCAGCAGAGCGAGATTCGGTCAATACGCCCCAAAGAATCTGCTCCTCGATATCGCGACGCTCGCGAGCCGACATCCCATCCGTAGAAGGTGCAGTGGTATCACCAGTAGCTCTTCGTGCTTCGGCTTGTTGGTAACGTGCTTCTGCTCGGTTGTAAAGTGTAGAAAGAGGTGATTCGTAGTCCTCGCGCTGCACATCCTCGCGGGTACCAAAAACACGTGTCAAACGCTCGCGTGCACGTATAAGGCGCAGATTCGACAGGTTCGTTGCAGTCGCATTCAAAGTACCATCCAATGAATTTGTGGCCTGCGCGGGAGTTCGCACTTGAGTCTGTCCCTGGCTTGGCTGTTGTGGTTGATCACGCGGCGTTGGCGATGTTTCATCATCCGATATTTCATCTAACAGGTTGTCTAACGCATCCTCAATGCTTTGTTGTGGCTCCTGAGGTCGTTGCTCCTCAGATGTTAACCTCCGTCTTATTGTTCTATTACCCGATCTATTGGCATCGTTGGATATCCCAGCGCGCAACTCATCGAGGGTTCGAGGCAATAAACCAGGGCTAACATTGTGAAAAGGTTCTCCAATGACAGCAATTCGACTTTCGGTACCATCGGCTGATCTTGAGATCCGATATCCCTGGTGGAACTCAAACCATCGTTCGAGGAATTCGGTCTGGTCTGGTATAGATGGAATGCGCGTTTGTGAAGCTTCAAGCGGAGGGTCCGTAGCGAGTAGACGATTGTTCCAGAACTCTGACAAGTTATTAGCTCAGCCCAAGCACAGTTCTCTTCGAGTGAACCGAAAGGATGAATTGATGCATGGAGAAGCGCTTGCCTTTGCAAAACCAGCAATAACTCTGCCAACGGGTTCCCCGTTGTACAAAACCAACACCGTCAATATATACCCGGTAAAGACGCGAGTGTGGTCGTTCGTCGGCACAAGCGCAGCAGTTTGGGGTCGATGTGAGGCGGCAAGAGGTTGCGAGTTTATGAGGACAATGCGTGTCCAAACGCGGGCAGTCAGCAGTAAGGGTACCCATTGGCAATCAAAGCGACTCAAAAACTTGTAGGCTGTCTAGAAGAACTATGCAGAAATTGAAAAAAGGGAGAAGATGAAAGACATCGAAGACCAAGACTCAGAGGAGTGGCGTCGCATAGGCCCGAGGCGGGAGCGAATTAGGTTATCGATAAGAAGGGAAGCAAGTGGGGTGAAAAGGGTCCATGCTCAACCTACCCCACACTGACAACCATCACATACTGTGGTGCCTGTCCGTCAGGGTGCCAGGCGGCCAGGCTGCCAGGTAGCCAGATTGATGGCACCAGCCTTAAAAATATGATACAGCACCTGTTTCTCTCCATTGCATCCACTCTTAACTCTCTCTTGTCCGAAATCTCGCTAGTTGATTGAATGTCCGAGATACCCATCATTTTACTTTCTGATCGTACAAGGTTGAAGCATTCGAGTTGTCGTACATTTCAACGGCTCCTGAACCCATTCTCAACCACGCCAACAACTAAAAAAACATGACCGGCTCAACCCCATCGTTCACCCTCTCCACCTCCTTCAACGAACAAAAGATCTCCTCTCCCATCCCCGTCTACCTTCCCGCGAACCTCTCCCGCGAACAACTTCTAGCCTTTCCAGCATTCAAAGCTTGGCTGGCACGACTCCTTCGAAACTTCGCTCTGCAAGATGACCCTGTACATACGTTCCACGACCGACCATTCCGCGTACATCGCATCGATGTCGAGTCAGTGGTGTGGTTTGGGCCAAAGCCTGGGTTCGTGAAGCTGCAGGCCAAAGTGCAGAATTATGAAGATGCAGAAGTAGAGGGAATATCGGCAGAGGAGAAGGCTGAGAGAGGAATGCTGAGTGTTCCTGGAGCGGTGTTTCTAAGGGGTGGAAGTGTAGGAGTTCTGGTGAGTCTTTCTTTCTGCTCTCGCCCTCACACACTCCGTTTTCCGAATAGACTCTATACCAAAGTATGTATGCCACCAGCATCTAATAAATCCGGCCATCCCTCCAGGTACTCATACGCCCTTACGATCCCAATCCTTCTTCCTCCAATCAAAAAGGAGATTCAGAGGAGGAAACTTACACACTCCTAACAATCCAACCCCGCATCGCGTCTGGCTCTCTTGCTTTCCCTGAGATCCCCGCGGGCATGCTCGACGGCTCACAGAACCTAAGTGGCAAAGCCGCCCAAGAAATCCAAGAAGAGACAGGCCTTGTGATTCATGAGTCTCAAATGCTCAACATGTCGTCGCTCGCTACTTCCGAAGTTACCCTAAATCCCTCTTCGATCTCTTCTTCTGGAAACAAGAATGGGAACGAATTACGAGAATCCATCGAAGACGCAATGTACCCCAGCGTCGGTGCCTGCGACGAATTCCTCCCCTTGTTCCTGTGCCAGAAGCGAATGGCGCGCGCGAAGCTGGAGGAGTTGAGGGATAAGAAGACGGGGTTGCGCGAGGAAGGCGAGGCGATTACGGTCAAGGTTGTAAAATTCGGCGATTTGTGGAGGGAGGGTGGAAGAGATGGGAAAGCGCTGGCGGCCTTGGGGTTGTATCATAGCTTGAGAGAAAAGGGGCTGTTACCTGAGTGGCCCGAGAGGCCGAGTGAAGAGGTGAATGAATAGAAAGGTGGACATGTCCCTTTGCCGTTTCCTTCCACGCCATTGGATGGAGACGAAGTATATGTACCTAGATGGCCTTGATTCAATTACATAACTAGGTAGATTCTTCAAAAATTGTGTCTATATGTCTAACCACTCTCGCCATTAGCAACAGTATTCAGGGCTCGGATTAACCTCTCCAGTATTGCATGAAATCATGCGCCCAATCAATCACCCCCGCCAGCCTGTCACCGCCACTCTCCTCGACCAGTTTCTCCCATTCCCTCGCCGCCTCTCCTTCACTCTTCCCTAACCACATCCTCATCTCCACTTTACGAACGCTTCCCTCCCTTTCCACTTTTATGTCAGGAATGTTCGCCTCCTTCATCAGTGCGAACAGGTTCAGCAGCAGGTTGCTGCTCTTGCGTAATGTGCTCCATGCTGTGAAGCTGTATTCCTTGAAAGCGAGGTAGTTGGGGTGGTCAGCGCCGCCCATACCTTCAATCATCTCTCGGCACAGTTTCATGGACGGTGCGTACGGCTTGGGGTCTCGCCCGAGAATGTAGCCAAAATCGACATGGAAGAATGCGCCATGCGGTGATATAAGAAGATTGTCAAGATGACGGTCGCCCACGCCGAGAATGTAAGTGATCACACAGTATCCGGCACATGATTTGATGAAGGTGTCCATGGCCTCCTTGCGAACACCCAGGGGAGCGGTGTCATCGGGGTTGTTGGCACGGAGGTAAGCCAGAAGAGAGCCTTTATGCTTTTGGACAGCGGCGGCAAGAGACATAGAGGGGATAAACTGGAAAGCGCCAGCGGATGCGGAAGTGGCAAGGATACGATAAGGTGTAAGTTTGAGATCGAGGTTCTCTTTCTTGAGAAGCTGGTCCATGAGGGTAATGATTTGGATAACAAGCTGATCTTGTCGAAGATCATCACCAGTCTTGAAAATAATGGGGTATTTTGTATTGGCAACAGTCCTAAAATTGATGACCATGGGGAGCAGAGAAGACTTCAAAACGTTGCAATCGTCCGGATATATGCCCGTGATCATGATCGACGGGTCGAGAGGGAGAGGTAAAGGATCAAAGTTCATAAGCTCGTTGCGGGGATCTGAGAGGGCCTTCTTCAAACGTTCAATCTTTGTGGGCCGATCTCCACCACCAAAGCGTACATCTTTCGAGATTTTAGCTAGCACGGTAAGAAGCTCGCCTTGCCTACGAAACGTTTTTCGTATCTCAACACCTTGGGGCGTTTTTTCTAGCTCGGCCATAAAATCGTATTCCACTTTAGCGAAAAGTGCACGGTGCTCAGGTGCTTGATCACTGCTCATGTCACTGATCTCTACCATCAAATACCAGTGGAGAAAATTGCCCAACGTAAAGCTGTTGGCCGCGCGTGTGACAAGGAAACGTGCAAGGGATGATTCGTCCCCTTCCCCCGTAGCCTCATATTTGAGCGCTTGCACAAGCTGCAGCAAGTAGAGCTGCAGTTCATCATCTGCAGCTTGTTTAAGGCGTTCAACGGCATAGCTTCGAACGATAGGCGCATCGTTTTGAGGACCGAGTAACTCAAGAGCGGCGGCTACGTCTTGATGCGCCCACCTTTCAAGCAAAGGGGCAGCCTGTCGAGCTTCCCGTTCGCTCTTCCAGTTAACGCACTTAACGAATTTGGTCAAAGCACGCTTGTCCCGAAGCAAGTAGTATCTGAACTTCCAGATTTCGTCGCGCTCGTGCGTTGTGATTTCCTCAAGAGGACCTTTTGCCATGATACTATTCAATCTATCTCGGACATGAACGTTTGGCTTTCTGTCGCGGTCGATAGAGTCAGTGTGTTGGCTACGGCCCAGTACGCGATGCTTTTCCTCGGCAGGATTAACCCCTTGTCCAACTTCGGGGTCATATATGCGGATTAAACGTCCTACATCAGTATCAGCGTAGCCAGCACCTATCCCAGGCCCGAACGAAACTTCAGGTGGCGGCCGCAATCGAATCTCTGAGTCGGAATGCAATTTTATATCCGTCGTGGAAGGAGGTTCATATTCGACGTCTGTGAAGACGATGGAATGGTCAAAGCGGGGTAGATGGATCTCCAAGTAGAACAGCTCTTCTGGGGATTCTTCGCTGTATATCTTGGAGCCGTTATTTTGACGTTCAACGCCCCGGTTGAGAGCCGCTGCTTCGACTTTCAAAGCTTCCTCTTTAATCTTCATCATCTTCTTGAAGACCAAGCCATCTAGCCATTGGTTCTGAGGAATTTCACCCATTTCCTGCTTTTTCAGCAGCTCTTCTAACCGCTGCATCTCGGAGATAGTATCGTCGGGGGCATCCTCTTGGGCAGTATTCGTCCTACTTTTCCGAGGCGCAGGACTCACCCACGGCGTGGTAGAGTTGGATAGACCATCGGCGGCCTTGAAGCGATGTAATCGACATCTTTGTCGTCCCTTGTGCAGCGTGTTGTCTTTGTCGAAAAGCGGAATTGTTGTACCTCCGAAGGGTATGGCATGCAGGTTCGATTCGGTGTCCTCAGCGGGGGACAAGTCCCATACGGTGATGGCGATCTGAGCCGAGGCGGGGAGGGTGGCATATGTGATGGGCAGCTCGAGCCATTCGTTCCAAATGCGCGCGTTCTTGAAGGATTTATAGGCAGTCTGAACGGGGACAGTGAGGGGTTTGCTGTCGGCCCAGATCTGAGCGGTAACGTAGAGTTCTGAGTGTGAATTAACGATGGACGCGCGATGCCTGAGGTCAGGACGTTTTAGAAGAACTGAATAGGGGACGGGCTTCTGGTGACCATCCAGGCGGTCGATGCGAACATGTATGCAAAGTTCGTTCAGGTCGGTGGAGGTAGCAAAGTGAAAGGCTTCCATCTCGAACGGGGTAACTGGCTACCCTGGGCCATGAGGGTAGGGTACGGGAACAGAACAGCGATAGGCGGTGAAAGAAGCCGCAAGCACCGCGTGCAGGATGAGCGAGCAAACACTCTGGAGTACAACTATGTGCAAAAGTATGTAGTTGTTGAAGAACTGAAGCCACATGCGTTTACCGAACTACTAGTTATCGCACGGCCACATGTCATACCCAGGTAGTAGTCAGTCACAAGCTGGGCTAGCCTCGCTCCACTTCAAGCTTCCCCCACAAGGCACGTTGAAAGCTACAGGGATACGCGGATGACCGTCGGCACGTGAGTCTAACAGTCGCGCTTGTGTCTCGCCTTTTCGTCCCGTCTCATCCCCCCTCAGTCTTGCCTTCAACCCTCAGCCATTATTTCCCCACAACAGCTGCTGCAACCCGCAATCGTTCTTGCCGTAGCAGACACGCGCATCAAGACTTTTATCCCATCCGACTTGGTTTTTCCCTTGTTTTTTTCCCACTGTCCCGGCCGCGCAATGGCCCGTCTGAACACACGCACCTCGGCCACGCCTATTGGTCGCGCGTCAACTACAGATTCCCTGTACCGCGACCCAACACCTCTTGCCCGTGTAAACCGCGAGAACACCGCCCGCCAGTCTTCCTACTCTGTCTTGAGCCCCGTCGACTCCATCGGCTCAGACAAAGAAAACCATAACCTTCCCTCGTCGCGCCAAATCACTCCTGAGCCGCTCTCCCGATTAGGTGCAAAGGGCAAACCAATGTCTGCCCCGCGCAACCAACGGATGCCCACTCCGGATTCCGGCTCAGCGATTGTTAGAAACGCCAACAAACGACGTCGTACGGACAACTACGACTTTGCAGGGTCCGATGGCGACAGTACTCATATCTATGAAGATGAAGATGAAGCCAACGAGGCAGAAGCGCACTCAAACAACATTCCGACACCAGAGGACGATGAAGGAGAAGAAGATGAGGGAGATGAAGAGGAGGAGGAGGAGGACCTTAAATACTACAATCCGGACCAAAATGTTGATAAGCGGCGAGCTCTGCGCATCGGTATGCGTGACAATCGACGCGAAATTGAAGGTACGGATCCCTGATTGATGTTGCGAGCTTTACTGATAGTCTAGTGAACCGTGACGAATATATCAACGATAGAGGGGATCGCTTGATTGCAGCTATAAACAAGCAAAATCATTACATGACCAAAGTGCGTCAAACCGCAGATGCAACACTAGATGCTCGGACCTTGGTAGACTTGACCGACATGTCAAGCAAGCAGCTGGGAAACAGGCTGCAAGCAAATGCTGGTATTGGCATCGATCTCGACCAGCTGGTGTCCAGACTCATTTACTTCATGAAAGAGCATCATCCTCCCGGAGAGAATGAAGAGCCACAGACTCAAGCACGCACTCGTCGCCAGACTCAGACCGTCGACAACGACGACGAGGATGAATCAGGCGAAGGACTTGATTGGGCTTTCTTGGGGCGCGAGGCATGCTTCCCTAGCAACAAGCGACCTCCAGTGTCCAGCTTTCTTTTGGGCCCGCTCTCACTGCAAAAGCGAGTCCGAAACGTCCAAACCCGACGTGCAAGAGCCCAGCGACAGCCTCTTGGACCTGCTACCCGACCGCAGGAACTTCGCCAGGAAGATATCAAACAGTCCGAGAACTCGAACCTAACTCATCTAGTGAAGAGCATCCACGCGCGCCTAGCAGAGCATCTGACCAATAATGGTGCCAAGGTAGATTCAGAGTTATCAATGCTCGAGGGTGAGCCTGATGACGAGGACATTTCCGCTGCCTGCAGTCGCCACCGCGTTTATATGTTCCCAGACGGCGAACCTGCCGTGTCTTTGTTTGATTTTGCAGTAAATCCCAAGTCTTTTGGGCAGACTGTGGAAAACTTGTTTTATATTAGTTTCTTGATCCGCGAAGGGAAAGCAAAGGTGGTTGTGGATAAGAACGGACTTCCTCTACTAGGTCATTTCCCTAGAGCACGAGTTAATGTTATTCATGCTAATAACCAACAGCCCCTGCAGTACCTCGCAATATCAGCGAACAACGCCAGGCCAACGTCGAAAAACATCAAGCTATTTTCAGTATCGACTATCCCACGTGGAAGGATCTGATCAGAGCCTACGACATTAGTGAGCCTCTCATTCCTCATCGCCGGAGCGAGGAGGCCAGCATTGCACCAGGCGGGTGGTATGGTTAGAGTAGCCTTACCGTGCCATCATCTCATCCCTCTTGATAGCAGAGGTCTATTTTCTTCCATTGTGTTAAAATCCTTACTTCTCTACTAATACTAGGGGTTTCATGTTAGCCTTTTCTTTCTGTAAACTTTTGACAGGCGGTTAGCTTGTCATAACTCTCTGTTTCTAAAAGTGGGGGCATTTGTTACTTTTCTATCTCGTTGGCTCTAATAGTCGGATTTTCTTGTTTCTCGATTCCTTCCGCCAATATCGATACCCGCAATCAGTGTGATTATTTCATTCGTGTTGTTATAAGATTGGTGTTGCACTTTCGGATGGACAGGTCGGGCGCGATTTTGTTGTACAGCTTTATTTTGTAAATTTTGGAGGCCCTTTTTGGAATTTAATGTTATATGCCGACCATGTGCGTATCTTGAAGCCGTCTACCGATGAATTGTATCAAGCTCCTTAGCCTTCCCCTCCGGCAAATCTCTCTATATGCTTCATTGCCCTTTGTATTTCCGTACTTGCCGCACTACTTGACGATATGAAAACCATAACCTGTCATCATAGAAACCAGGGAAGTTGTATCAATTGCCTCCTGCCTAATATCTGAACAGTTCATTACGTACCCCTGGACCGAACAAGCCCCGTGCGTAGTTGCGGTGTCACGCAAGGAAGGCACTGTATCAGTTGATGTACCAATCCACCAGTTCAAGTCCTACGTGAGCTCACACCCTTACCTACACAACTCGACCAACCTATGCGATACCTTCGACCTATTATAATCTCTTCCAGTTCGTCATAATAATCTCTTAATACAAATTGTGCCTACCCGTATTCATCTTCAAACATACGACCAAGCCCTCGCCATCCAATGGAGCGACATTTCAGCCTTTAGAATGGCTTATGCAATCGTTACTGCTTACCTGCTCCTCCTTCTCCCCGTCTTCGCTGCAGGCTTGCCTAACGGAACGACAACTAACTTCTCAACTCCGTGCCAAGTTTCCACGACATTCATCCAGGAGTTCGCCGACGGCCCCCCGGAAGAGACACCTGCCCCTCGCCCTTCCAGCGGACCTTGCTCTTCGGCATTTTGGCCAACGAACTTGACTGTTGTAAGATCGGATAACTCTTCTTCCTCTGATGTGCCTGATCGGCACAACCTGTTCTTGGCCATTCGTCAGAATAACGAAACCCGCCAATACGCCACTGAAGTCCAATTCACCGGTATCACTGCTTCAAATGACACTCTTTGCAACCTTAAGCTTCAACTTCCTGTAAGTCATCCTTATTTTTTGGGTACCTGATATCCTCGAGAACCTAGTGACCCGCGTCTCAAAGCTTGGAAAACACAGTCGCAATATTCATTCTCCAAATCGTTATGCTAATTTATGTAACTTTACCTTAGACCAAGGGTCATGAGATGTACGGGGGACCCCAGCCAATTCTCTCCATCTATCAAGTCGCGCGCGCACCCGGCAATACCGCAACGTGGAGCTCATATGAGCCGGGCAATTTGAGCCTATATAACCCTCTCCATGTCGGTGAAGTGAATGGATCAGCGTGGGAACAATACAGAATCTTCAAGTATTTCAACGGTTACTACGACGCGGCCAGTGTCATATGCAATGAAACGTTGACATTTCAGATCGGAATGGCGCATGAAGGGGGCGAGCTGTTGGTCAATTCGTGGCAATTCGTTAATACTAATCCTCCGCTCACTCCGGTACAAGGATTCAAAATCTGGGCTGGTGACAAGTGGTGCTACGGCCCGTAATTGCTGCTTTGGAATGGATTGTACAGTCTGCTTAAGCACAAAGAGGAGAAATGAGTTGATTGGTCTCAGTGCTTGGTAATGAATACAAATTCTAATGTTTGAACTCAAAATGTCGACGAAAGACGGATCAAAATTGCATATATATGGTAACAACATGCCTACATATTTCCCTTACACATCCGATGAAAATTCGTTCGACCAAGACTAGAAAATGTGATGCATGCGTGGATGCTGAGAAGTATACGTACGAGTGTGAACTACTGCGAAACATGTACAACGAGTCGGTCACCTCCTTGATAGTAGAGAAGGATGAGGAACCTGCCGCTCAGCGGCTTTGCCTTCCACCCACAAACTACTACTAGCGCTCTCCAAGGACTCATGACGACTAATATTAACATCAATCGTCGTCAAAGCTTGGAGCCCCTGGTAAACCAGGGTCCCCGTATCGTCCTCCGGCACCGCCCAGACAGTTTTCCACATCCACTTCGTAATCTTCAACCAGTCAGTTCGGATCCGCATATCGGGAAACTGCTCCCTATATCTCTTCGACTCTTGTCTAACTTTATACCTGTACCCGTTTATGTGCCAAGGAAGCCCCTGGACCTCAAACCTCCGCAGCTGAGGCATACTTTGCCTGACCAGAATAACTAGCTGATGAATCCTCGCCCGGATTTTCATAAGCACGCGCACACCTTCCGAATCGACCAGGTACCACTCCCATAACTTCTGCTCGCTGCGCACATCCAGTCCTATGTGTTTCAAGAGAGGATACTGCCCGTAGTCTCCGTTAAATAGATGTTGAAGGAATTGCAGGTCGCATTGACTCTTTGCTACAGTGGGCTGATATAAGAGCCTCGGCGGAGGTGGCTCCCTCCTTCCGATGTCTTGCTCGTTCATGTCTTGGACCTGTATAATGATGTTCATGCGTGTCACGAATCTTGCGTACGGCCTCCGAGGAAAAGCCCAAGGCTTAGCGAGTAGGTTGTTCCTGCGGCACAGAAGGATGGCGCTGTGGGACCCGCATATGGTCCAGAAGGCATCTCGGATGGCTTCGCGCATGTTTGGGTTTCTGAAACGCGTGAGGCGATCGAGCATGGGGCGGTACGCTCTATTGTAAAGCACTAAGTCCGTGATAGGGTAGTCTCCCGTTCTTCTGTTTATAGAGTGGTCTTGGTGATTGATTGGGCCATATCCTTGGTGCCACTCGCTCGAATAGAAGTCGTCGAAGTAATAGGTGAGTATTTTGCGGATTAATTCGGCTGGAAGCGCGGAAGGTTGCTCATAAGGTGAACCAGCTGACGATACTGATGGTGAGATAGTTGGTAAATCTGTATCATAGGATACGGGTGTGATGGTGGTGAACGTATCACAACTGTGAATCTGATCGGGTATTCCGGTCGGCATTTGTCTATTTTCTGGGTGTTGTTGAATGGGCATTCTTTCAGGTAAAGCCAACTTTGTCAAATGTCGGTCTCCTTAGGCGCATCTATGTTTGATGTATGAATGTGCGTATCGATTGTTAAATCGTATAGAATGCGATGCACAAATAGCCGTTAAAGCGGAATCATCTCAGACTAAGTATCTTCTTCGTCTTTGGTTCTGTGTCATAGATGGCCAACGTATGGATTTTGCCCTGTGGGGTACGAAAAGGAGCGGTGACGGTTCGCACAGTTTTACGGTAGCAGCTTGCTCTTCCCTGTGTCGCCAGACGAGTCAACGAGAGGTTAGTTGCGTGTAGCCCAGTGTTCCACAGTGCGGAGATTCTGCACTAGCACGGCTCACTGCTTTTTGAATACTTCGCCAAAGTCATACGATTTTGATCTCAAAACCACTACAACTTCTAGATATGGGACGGTATGTGAAGGATGAGATATCACCAGTCCGCACCTGTGATTGCCCTCGTCGCGATAATTTCCATTCTTCTTCTGTACAGCTTCATCATATGCTTCATCGGATCACCATAGACGACTGTCCTAAACATATCGTCTTCGACAGTGACAGCTTCAATAACTTCTTCTCCGTCAACAGGCTGGCTCCCAGGCTTGTTACGCAACACTACCAGTCTCCCAGCTGGACTAAGAGAGCCTGGCACTATAGCATACTCGGGCATCGCCGTAGTCTTGAGCGGCGCTTTTGAGGTGTTTGAGGATTTACGAGGTTTGGTCATTGGGTATGTAGAAGCACTTTGCAACGTGCTTTCAGATGAGTTGGCGGAGGAAGATATTTTCAACAGGGAGAGGTTAGCCAGACTAGAAGTCAAGCTCGATGGGTTCGGTGAGGGGCTTGAGTAGAGCCTCAACAAGCTTTTTACAACGTCTCGGTCGGCTCTAGGGACGGGATCACCTTCATTTATAAAGGAGAAGAATAGGCTCTTTCGATGCTGACTATTACTGGGGCGTTTGAGAGGGAGAAGACTGACTGGGGGAGCGCCAAACGTAACGCAATGTACACGTTTGAAGAAGCCCGTGAGATAGTTAAGATCCGATTGGATAGTTGAGCTCATCATGTGAGCAAATAGGAGTGCTGCAACGGCGCCGCCGGCTGAGTGTCCCGTGATCAACAGGCTAGCATTCGATCGAGCAGGGTTTTCTTGGAGAAGTACACGCAAACGGTCTGCAACAGGCTTCACCATCTTCCTGGCTACGTACAGAAACCCTGCATGGCAAGCGTTACCGGCATCATCCAGGAAATCCTTGGGGCTGCTAGGCTCGCTGCGGTAGTTCACTGCCCAGTCCATGAATGTTTGCGAACCACGAATAGCGAAGACGATGGTGTTCATGTCGTCAATAGGCAGAGATTTGAGAACCATTGCTTTTGTGCCTGACTTCCAGTCAGCTGGAATGTGCGTTTCTGCAGTCGATGAAGATAAGGGTTCGTATGCTTTCTCAGAATAATTAGCCGCCAGGCATAGAAGTCGATAGGTGTCCATGTATATCTTGAACGGGGGCAGATGAACTGGCAGCCGCGAGTTCGAATACAACCAAACTTTTGAGAAAAAATTGGATCCCTTATCGCTGTTGACGTTCCTCTGATTGCTTACTTTCCGATCTTGGACCACTCCGGGTGGCGGTGAAGTTGACAATTCGTCGTAGATGTACAAATCCCTCTCATCTCCGCTGAAGACGCCTCCATCAATACTAGTAAGGACGGCGTCAAACTTATCGCTTATTCTATCGCAAAGTGCAGCAGTCTGATTCAAGGCCTGAACGCTCTTCTTCGTAACCAGATTTGCTGGTTTCACAATGCCATATGTGGTGATGGTTGAAACTCCTTTGGTAGTACAGTCGACGCTCTTATTGACACTCTTCCCCATCAACATGGCACTTTTATTGGCGCTATTTGATATTTGATTTGAGAGATTCTCACGCGATCTTGATGCGAGCTTACCAGCTCTATTCCATTGAGCGCTGAGAAGATTTCTGTCATGGTTTGGGGGATACGAGGGTGGAGACGAAATATTCAGGCTCGAACCGATATTATGTTGTTGGGGATATTGATTTGGCGGTGAAGCGGGACCTCCAGCAGGCGTAGGCGGCGATAATCCGAATTGTGCACCATAAACAGGGTGAGTTTGCGGTAGGCTCATCTCATACTCCAATGGCGGTACAAAAGGAGCATGTGTCTCCTGTTGAAAGCTGCTGTTCGTCTGAAGGGTGTGGGAGCGTTGCGGCTCTGGATATTCATTGCTGTTCCTAGAGGCCGACGTTCTCCTCCTTCGACCCCAGTCTTGGCCGGTGAAGATGATAGTCATATTTGGCGCAAAGTAAAGAAGTACGATGCTTAGAGGCGAAGAAAGAGGTTGCAGGAATTTAGCCACAGAGATCAACTATTGCGTCCAGTCCTCGGATGTCGATGTTGGGGGGCTGACAGGCCGCGATTCATTCTCACAACTTCTTTTCAATCCAGAATACGGCTTCGGTCGGACAGAGGCCTCGTCAATGGAATGAAATGGATGTGTAATTGACCAGGCTGGCATGGAAGCAACCTTCAAGGGCGGGTCTAATGGGATATAAGCATTTTGGAAGGTGCATAGCATAGCCTCAGCCTACCCCCCGGGAGCTCCTCGCTTACGAGATGGCAGCATAGTCGATCGCAGGGATCGATGGATGATTGGTCAAGCGCTTCGTTTTAGCCAGCAGTTGGAGAAACAGAGGACGCGAATCATTCTATTTCTGCATCAATCGAGTTGGAGATGGCCGCGGTCGAGGTACAATTTCGATGTACGCAAGTATACACTAATGTGACGAAACGTTAGCTCCCAGAAAGATATGTGGGCATATCGACATAATGCCGCAGTGACGAAACAATGTCATGACCCAGGTAACCTGACTGATAAGATAATTCAACATGATGGTTGCACGCTGTGAAATTCATGAAACATCTATATGTCCTTATACCCTTCTTCCATCCATCAACCCTCTGTCATCATCCCCTTCACCAGTAAGTAGTCCTCCCGCCTCGCTTGCATCGTCATCCGACTCCTCCCTGCTAACACCTCTTCCAATGATGTTACCGTTCTCATCGGTGTCGCCGTCCTCCACCCCATCCAACACGTACCACACATCTTTCTTAGTCAAAAGTCCCTTCAAGGTCCCCCTTTCAACGAAGAGCACGTATCGCAGGCCCAATTTCTGGAACATGGAAACCGTAAGCTGGAAACTTGCTTTTGCGTTAAGCGTAATGGGTGTTTGATCCATCCATGGCCGTAAATCTAGAGAGGTGGTCGGATCCGAGAGTGGTTGATGGGCAAAGTAGGTTTCAGTATCAGGAGAAAATGATCTTGGCGGTGAAAGAGCAGCCGAAAGTGCGTATGCTAGTTCAGTGCGAGATATGTAGCCAAGCAAGATTGCGTCGCGGGAGTTATCAATGATAGGGAAGCCTCGGAATCGATTTTGGGTAAGAATGTTGCGAAGGCTTTGGATGGTGTGACCAGTTGCTGTGATAACGATCAGATCATCAATGCGAGTCATAACCTGCGCGGCCGGAACGTCTGGTATAGAAGATCCATTGTCGTCGCGGTTGTCGAGAAAGGGATATCCATTGAAGTGGATCCAAGATTCATAGATACCACGCGGCGATATGGCATCACCAGTCCACTTGCTGATCATGACAGCGATCATGATAGGGAGGACATAGGTAAGCGCCCCAGTAAGTTCGAACATTATAACTACTATAGACACCGTCATTCGAGTTGTTCCAGCAAGGGCCGATGCAGCTCCAACTATGGCATACGTTCCTGGAGTGACACATTTCATGTCCGGCTCGCAGGATCCAAAAATGAAAAGACTTGGCCAGGCCTGTTGCACAACCTCTACGGACAGTCCAACGGCACGTCCGTAGAGGCCACCGATAGCCATGGATGGAAGAATGATACCTGCGGGAATCTGTAGGCCGAATGTGAAACTGGCTAGAATGATGCCCAAACCTGCAGATGCCAAAAGCAAAGCAATGACTCCTGTGTTCGCTTTCCCAGCTTTGCATAGACCCAACGTATCTTCAGTCAGATCTACGCATTCGGCGAAGAGGAAGTACACAAGCTCAGAAGCTTGCGCTCTCATGAACTTGACGGGATAATTAATCAGTGCCGTGATAAATGAGACAACAACCACCTCTTTGACGGGACCTTTCAGATATGTCCGATTCTTTCGCCACTCCGCAACTTGCATGTTGAGATTGATAAATAGACCACCATACAAGCCACCGAGGATACCAAGCACGGCAAACGGGATCAATTCGAAATCATGCCAACCGCTGTGATAGGTCACTTGGTACAAGACAAGCTTGCCCGATCGGAACGGATTAAAAGCTTGTAAAGTGACGGCTGCAACCATGGCGCAGACAAAACTCTGCCACATCGTCTTATCCGGGAAGTAATATGACAGCTGCTCAAGACTGAACAGAACGCCTCCAATAGGCGAGCCAAATGCAACCGATATACCTGCGGCGGCGGCGGCCGATAGCACTTCCCTCTTTCTTGCTTTAACCAAATTAGCATATAGGAAAAACGTTTCTACAAGAATATTCCGTACCTTCGTTATCGTTTACATTACTAAAGAGCTTCATGAATAAGTTGGCCGAACAGCACGCCACATGCACCAAAGGCCCTTCTTTACCAAGCCATAGGCCGGAAGCAACTGCCAGACACTGCCTGATGTTAATTATGTTGTGCATGATGAAGAGCAAACTTACCAATCCCAAAGTTTTTACAACCAGTGTCCAAGCCCCCAGAAAACGCCGTATCACAAAGCCACCTAAAACCGTCTTGATTTCGGCAATTCCACTATGTTTCGCATATGTTGAAAATTCGCGGACGAGAAGACTAGCACAAGCCGCAAATAAAACCTAGCATGATCATTGTCTGTCAGCGGCATTCCTCGGTGCTGGACAAAAATGTGAATCAACTTACAGAAAATCCGATAAAGAAAATGTACTCCACAATCCAACCGCCCGCCTTCGAATTGATTCCCAACGCGCTACTCCACGGATGCCAATCATGACATTGTGACAACTCCGAATATCCCCAACAGCAGAACCCTTTATTCAGGTAAAATCGGCCGTCTCCGTCCACATTACTACAGTATCCCGTCTTCAAGTCACCTAACCAATCACTTGTGACATCAATAAAAGCCGCTATACCGCCACTCAATATTCCCGCAGCGATAAGAACCAGCCATATCTGACTCGCATCTGCGATCTGTTTCATGTGGCCCAGTATGCCGGATGCGCTGGCGTACAAATACCGCAGCCGCTGTCGTTCTTTGGCGTATTCGAAGATCCAGTCAATTGCCGTGAGGTCGTCATAACCGACCCTTCGACCTGGTCCTTCCACATACCAGTCTAGGCCAGTGGCATCCTTCGTGTCTTGTAGATTGTCACCCGCGTTGCCCGGCGTATCGAGGTAGTCTAAAATCAAATCGGTGTCATCGTTCGACTGCGGACTTGTACGGATCGGTTGTAATCGCGCTTGTGGGGATTTGCCATTGGGGGAGGTTCTATTTGGGCTGGAATGGGAGGAGAAGAATCGCGGAATTCCGAAGGATGACGATGATGAGGCAGTGGCTTTCTGTTTGCGCTTGAATGAGACCCTGGTTTTATATTAGTCTTGATAACTGGTGATATATTGGAGCAGCGCTTTTTTACTGTTCCGGTAAAACGCCTCCCAGTGGATCTTCATTCAACAATCCATCATCTTCACTCAGGTCATCTTCAATAGCTGGCTGCCTAACTGCTCTGCTGGACGATGCTTCGGCGCGTCCTGAAGCGGACTGGCGGGACGATGAGCTGGACATGCCCTATACACATATGCACTCGAGAATGAATGGACATGTATATATGCGCATCGTGTAGGAATGATGTCGATAGTTGGCTCTCTTGCATGTGCTCGGGAATCGCATGTATGAGGTTGAAACAAACGCGGCAAACTCGTGGCGCAGGTGGCTTGTTCAGGGATTGCCAATCAAGGCCTAGAGTTCTCCGCAGAGCTTATGTCTGCTCACCTTTTCCATCTCTTTAACCTCTCATCGAAATATTACGAGTTCCAATTCATTGAGATGCATGACAAGACCCTATTATAAACAATCCGCGAGGGCCAAGTGGGCCAACATGTGACGCTTTGTTGGTGAGTACTTGCACAGCTTCCATAGAGTGGTAACAAGCATGAAAAAAGTAAAGCATCGCAATCGTAATCAAATCGAACAGTATCAACACAGAGGAAATACCCGGAGCAGGCATATATCGAATTACAGAAGCGATTATCATAGTGTATTTGAACGCCAAACGTGCGAACTTGATAAATTATTCACTCCGCATTGAAGTCAATCACGGCTCTCCCCGCAATCTCACCCCTCCGAAGCTTTTGCACGGCCTCGTTGAACTGGCTCAACGGATACACAGTGTAGATCGGCTTAAGCAATTTCCTCTGTGCAAACTGCAACGTTTTGTCCGTATCTCCCATGGAGCTCACCAATGTGCCCTGAACACTTTGGGCTTTGAAAACCAGCTGATTTGGATCCACCATGATACCACATGTACCGGCTGGTGGAAGTCCTATGGCCATAACCTTTCCCCCAACTCGCCCTCCTAGGAGACTGATCGAGGTCGGATAAGTTTGCACAGCTGTTACAAAGACACCGTGTGCGCCAATGCCATCGCATATACGCACGACCTCGTCAGCGACGTTAGCAACTTTGGTGAAGTCAATGAATTCTTCCGCGCCAGCCGTCTCGATGCACAATTTTCTCTTTTCCTCTCCAGTATCAATGGCGACGGGGCGAAGACCCATTGCTTTGGCAAGCTGAATCCCCTGCATGCCCACTCCCCCACCGCCGCCAGGGAAAACTGCCCAGTCGCCTGGCCTGAGTCCAGATTCTTTGATAGATGTATACATTGTCGAGGCAGAACACATGATAGGACCAGCAATGAAATCAGATACACCGTCGGGTATAAGAGTAGTGTATCTTTCGGGTGAAACAACACTAAGACAGTCAGTCAAGTTCACTCCCATCTTTCAACTGATTGCTCCCAGTTCAAAATGTACGCACTATTGTTTGTAAGAACCTTCACACATCAGACCCGTGAGGATGGCTCCAGTGCAGTGCGTTTCCTTGCCGTTCCGGCATAACTCACACGATGAGCATGTATTCTGGATAGGCTTCCCTGGTGTTAGCATTGAATTTATAGTGCTGTCGACGCGGTTCGATTCGGATAAGCCTACCTTCAAACCCGCCCTCATGCCAACTTTCAACGTTTTGACCGCATCTCCAATTTTAACAATCACCCCGGCGCCTTCATGTCCGGCGCATCTCGTTCCGAACT
Organism: Periconia sp. R9002; assembly: GCA_023627715.1. Classification (NCBI taxonomy): domain Eukaryota; kingdom Fungi; phylum Ascomycota; class Dothideomycetes; order Pleosporales; family Periconiaceae; genus Periconia; species Periconia sp. R9002. The sequence continues at coordinate 170,569 of JAMAHW010000080.1, forward strand.
GAGACATCTTCGGCAATGCCCAATCATTCAGCATGAAATGGATGTCTGAATGGCAGAGACCGGTGGCGTTCATCTTGATGAGGACCTCGTCGGGCTCTTCGGCCTGTCAGTACTGTGCTTTGAATGATGTGGATCAGAAGTATGGGTAATGAAGAATAATTCATACTAGGTTCTGGAACTGGCAGTTCTTGGACCTCAATGTGAAAATCCGGTCCCTCATTCACCACCACACCCCCCTTGCATGTTTTGGGCACATCGAACACCGGGGTTTTACTCTCGTTCGCCATAGTTGTCACGATCGGTAAGATATGATCACGAGTGTGTACCCTCTTGATCAAGGGATTGATTCGCGGTCCGCGTATGAAACCAACAGAAAATCTAGGGACTTGAAATCACCGGAAGAGAAGAGTTGGGTAGGATGGAGATTTATAAAGGAGCACCGAATTGCTGTGGTACAACCAAAGTTCAGAGCTAGCTACCCCTCTTTGTTGGCAAAACCCCGATATTAGTGACACTTGAGCACGGCATATTCGGATACTGTACTATTAGCTTGGTTTTTATAGTAACAGATTCCTTCCATGTGGATGGCTCCCCGAGGGAGCAGACATTGGCTCTTGTCTAAATAATACTCTCCTGTCACATATCAATCGTTTTTTGTCTTTCATACTGCTTCAGCGTAAGTTCAAGCTCGATGGTATACATTCGACTCGAAAGCAAGACGTAGACACGCTAATAGGCTCCGTCTCCGCTGCACTATATCTTAGTACGTATGCACATGAGCTCCCCACTTAACCCGCTGCAAGAAGGAACCATCTGGGTCCAAGATTATTCACGTTACTAGTTACTGGTTGGATAACATCACGGACATACTTCCAACTCAACAAACCCCACGCCGCGCGCACCCGTCCCCGCACCATCACCCCCGAATTGAGAAAAAGTTAATCGTAAGTTAACTGTAGATCCGATGATGTGTGAACACGCAAAAGGTCACATGCATGTTCCTATCCACCATACTCTTTGAGTGTAGGTGTATGCATATGCGAGGCTTGAGAGTACCCACATATCGGATGACAATGAACCTGGACGACATGTACATATGCAAAATCAGCAGTAGATTGCACATGTCGAGTGCTATCTTGGCACGTTGTTTTCCCAGGACCTGATCTGTATTTTCTCGCATTGCCGAGGTTCATGTATGCATACGTGAAAGCTGTGGGTGGGTATGCGCTCGAGAAAGGCGAGCTACTGGGTGTATTACAGGACAGTCTTGAAGCGCCGAATACATATGATAGATTGGGAATACGATCTGGATTGACAGTACGCTTTGATCGTAAAGTCCTCGAAAACTCATCAGTACGCAGTTCATTCAACCACTTCCCCATGAGGACAATGATAGAGGCCAGCAAAATCAAGAATAACAATCCCATTCTGGCATCACCATCAAAATGATGGACTGAAAAATACATAGAAGGTAAGTGAAAGAAAAGTAAGGGGTATCTTAATATGAGAAGGTTGGATCAGGATCGAATCAGCCCAACAATATGCGCATCAAAACCATCGAACGCCAACCCGACCGATCATGCATGTTGCCGCACCAAGTATCCTCTTGTTTGTGAATGCAGTATTGCTCGAACCAACTGTCACCCAGTTCTGGCAGTAACCTCCGGGCTTGCGTGATCTGTTTAATTGCGAATCGTAGAACTCTTCCCATTCCTGCTTGGGTATGACCCTTTGCTCGATCTATTCCACAGCCAGTTTGTTCTGTGCTTTCTGTGTTTCGCACGTATACTTAGGGCCTTCTTATGACGCCCCGACACTTGCCACACTTCCTTTCCTTTGTTGTGGACCAGGACCAGGCAACTGACCCGGCAAGATCTGACGCGGGCCTGTACCACCAGAAACCGACAGTCCAATACTACTCTGCCGTCGACTAGCCAGCCCACTACCGTTATCAGTTCCTGCACTCAATGGAGCACTGAAACCGCCCCCAGGGAAATTCTCTGTTGTAGCACTCCCTGGCGCACCCATCATGCCTAGGCCTAAAGACCGCGCGGAGCCAATAGCTTCTGACGGTGTGACAGCAGAATATACAGAATTGGTACCACCGCCAGGGGGCGAACCAAGGGCCGAGCGTAACATATCCTTCATACGAATGCTTTGGTACTTTGATCGTAACGAGACGTGATGATATGTTGCTATCGGTCGAGGGAAGTGATGTGCAAGAGCGGTCATGATGGCTTCCTTTTCTTCGTCGGAGTCAACAGCACCTGAAGGTTCCAGATCTTCGGGAAGAGGAGCATTGGCGTCAATGGCGGCACCTTATCCAGAGTTAGATGACATCCTACACAGTGATAGGTGGACGTGTACTTACGTTGTTGTTTCGCTTGGTTCTTTTTCTGATACTGCGCCAATAGCATATCGTACGGTAAACTTCGTCCTGGAACAGCTCTCTTCAATCCCATACTATGGCTCTTGCATGTTAAGCTTCTGGCGCAGAACCCATTGTTTGGTAGTGCAACACCGCATTGTTTTTCAACATCCACAGGACCCTTCGGTTTTGCAGTTTTCGCCTTAGGTTCATCTTTCTTCTTCTTTTTGGCACCAGGCTTCCCATCATCGCCTTCCAATTTCCTCTTCTTGCCTTTCTTTGCGCCCTCACCATCTACAGCTGCACCTTTCACGGCTGATTTTCGAGCGTTCTTCCCATTATCGTCATCCTCTCCCTTCTCCTTGCGCAACGCAGCATCTTTCGCTTCCTTTGCCTCCTTCTTCTTCTTCAATTTCTCTTGCTTTTTGTTCAAACATTCGCGAATATGGCTTGCAGCGTCAACTCGCAGAATACCACGTCTACAATGCTTGCATTGCACGGAATCGGGTCGATCGTCATTGGGCCGGCCGTTTGCAAATCTAGCGAGGGTTTTTTGATCGAGAGGGTTCATGATCGGTGATGTGGTGTTTGGCGCAGAGGTTTTGTTGTCGACATTTACAGGCTCACTCTCCTTCCAGTTTCCAGGTGTGCTAGGCTTCGGTGTGGGCTTCTTGATCTTGAGGACCAAGCCTTTCTTCTCTTTTTCACCTAGCCCATCTTTAATGGCGCTGTTGTTGAGGAGCCCTTTGGGTGACGAGGCGGGAGAAGCTGCGGAGAGTGAGTACAGGTCACACCAGAAAAGCATACGAAATGAAAGTAGGAACAAAGACAGAATATATTTGCAGCTGCTAGGAGCTGTTTATGTGCACGAGTGAAAGGTGTGTTAAACCGGGGGAGACTTACATTTGCGGGCGGTGCCATTCGCAGTCGCCGCCATGATGGCGAACCCCTAATAAGAGGCTTCAGGGGGCTCTGTAAGTTTTTTTGGAAGCAGAATGATCGGAACGAGCAGTAACTACACCATGTGCGTCGAGATCGCGGGAGGGTGATGCGGGGAGGATGGGGTTACGCGGCGTGGGTGTCTAAGGTGAATGGACGGCCTCCGTCACGCTCCCGCCCCCGGGCTGGGGTGCTGATAGTCACGTGATCTACTAGTCTCAAATAGGATGGGGTGACAATCCCCTACGTCACTGTAGGAGTCAAGAACAATGGGGAAAATACAAATGTAAGTATTTTGTTGCTAGGATTTCTATTTACTAACTATACATGCAGATTCCTATTATCTACGTTTTATCACACGGCCTCAGACTATCGGTTGATCTGGAGACACCGAAACCTCTCCAACAACACATCCTCGAGACGCTATACTCGAAGGTCGTTCGACTCCAAAAAACACCCGTGGTCTCCATAACCTTGTTACCCCTCTCTTTTTAGAATATTCCTTGAAACTCCAAAATAATGCATAATAGATACCTCGGCTAAAATAATAAACAGCCAAGGTGATTGCTCGACGCAGAGAATTGTAGAGTATCGAAGCAACAAAAAGCCGCTCAACCGTTCGTAAATCGTGAATGGAAAAACCGCAAGTAGGATATGATGCGACAATGGGAACCTGGCGGCAGGGTATTGAAACAGAGAACTATGGCATAGCCATGGTGACAACTCAGTATACATGGTGCTTCACTTCCTCCCTTTTCCTTTCTTGGTGTTCACCTTTCTCGTCTTTTTCGGCTCTTTGTATTCTTCTGAATGATTATGCCCTTCATTGTCCCGCATGATACTGTTTGTCCACAGCAGGCAGCGCTTATGCGTCTCTTCAGGTTCTTTAGGAGCCTTGTTACGGGTCGAGATTCTCGGTTTGTCTTCTTCCTCTTCATCTTTGCTCTCCTCGTTCTTCTGCGTGCGGGACTTCATGACCTCCATATACTCAGCGATTTTGTCGCGGTAGTTGACAAGCGATTTGCGAAGTGCTTTCTCTCGCACACCACGCTCATCTAGCCATGCTATGAGTTGCTCAAGGTCGGAAGGATCATCCAAATAACCCCATTCAGAAGACGATGAGAGATGAGTGTTGTTTTCTTCTTTTTCCTTGCGCTCCGGAACTGTCCAGCCGAATTCTGCTTTATCCTGTGCCATGGCTTCTTCTTCTAGGTTGGGTTGAAGCTCCCACTCATCAGGACCTTGCACCCACAGGCGCCCGTTCGCGTAGCCAAGCTCCGCCGTGGAGCTAGTGGGAACACCTCCATATGGCATGCCATTGGCCTCGAACCAGTAGTACTTGTTTAAGAAACGGTCCTTACCCAGAATCTTGGACCGATGTACATGGGTTTCTCGAAGATCATCATCCAGCTCCTGGATGTCGGCTTCGGTTTTTCGTAATTCGGCTTTCTTCGCATCGATGGCTTTGTTGAGCTTGTCCCATTCCTTTTGTTGTTTCGTCTTCGCGGCTTCAGCCCTTTTCTTCTTCTCTTTCTCCAGCTTCGCAACCTCTGACTCCCGCTTGCGTTTCGTCTGTTGGGCGGCTTTGCGGGATCTGCGATTGGTAGTTTGCATTTCTTCGGTAGATTCCTGATCTTCACCCTCTTGTTTACCGTCCTCCGTGCCTGTCATTGTGACGTCTGGATTTTCTTTATTGGTGTCAGCTATCGTTGTCGATGTAATCAGAGGCAACTGAATCTTTCGTTCAAGATCTAGTTTGATGACATCATCAGTCCTATGCCACATGGTTAGCCATTATATCACTCGTTTGTCAGACAACAACATACAGTTCTTTTCGCTTTCTCTGGTGTTCAATCTTCTCTTTGCGGAGCCTAGTCAGTTCTAGCGAAGCTAGAGCAAGCTGTTCACGGAAAGGCTCCGTTGTGACTGTGAGACGCATAATGATATCAAGTGCTGATATTCGAAGGTTTACATCCATGCACAGGTAATTATAGGCTATTGTTTCGACAGATGCCTCCTCATCAGGCGGTACTAGTCGAGCCAAAATCTCATCGCAAGCGTCTTTATGGACCGGATTGAAAGAGAGGCGATGAAGCAAACCCACGAGGATGGCCTGCCACCCACCCTCTCTGAAGTTGCGAATTTTGATCTGCTCGATCCAATCAAACTCTGACTCAGAAAGGAATTCTGCTGCCTTATGAAGCGGTTTCGGGGGCTCGGGTGTGGGTGTGCGCTGCTTCGCAATCTGGTGGGCCTCTGATCTCCTCAGACTACTACGCGTTGTGCGAACTGGTGGTTCTGGCTCAGGCGTACTCTCATCGCTTGACTCGTCCGTGTCTGAATCTTCATCGTCCATTGACGGAAGGTCTACTTGAAGCTTCCCGTGTTTGTCTAGATACTGCTTTAACACAGCACAGTGCATTTCTGTCAGTAATTCGCACTCTATCTGCTCGGAAGAAAACCCAATGGCTTCCACAAAATCATCCAGGGTAAAAGAGTCGAGATAGTATATAGTGTCATGCACGTTGAGAGTATCCCAAATGCACAACATGGGGCCTATACTCTTCATACGAATACCCGTCTTTTTGTCCTCGGAGGGTGGTTCAACGCCAGTCGGAACATCGTCTGAGAAAAATTTGAGATTGGGTCGAACAAGAGAGGTTCTTGGCTTTTTTATTCTCAAATCCTCCATGGGGTATTTGACGATAGGCTCAAGCGGCCTCACTGGAGGTGCAGGAGCGTGAGTTTGCTGGGCTTGTTGCGGTTGCGCATTGTTCGCCGGCGGGGTGGGAAGCGCCTGATATGACATGAAATTATTTGGGAATGGCAACTTGAGCGGAAGTCCTGGACTAGGTAGGGACTGCTGGTGAGGGTAGTGAGGTTGAACATGCCCTGGAGCCTGAGACCCGTGATGTTGATGTGGATGCGGGTGAAGATGTGGGTGGCTAAGGACAGGCGGTTGAGATACATTAAGATATGGCGACTGTCCGCCAGGGAGAAACGGGGGAGGATGGTGAGAATATGCATAAGGCGGCGCGGCGACGTATTTGAAATGCGGCCCGCTGACCATTTGGATACCGGGTAGATTGATGAGATCAGGAGTCCCTTGACTTGGAGTTCGCATGAATGGACCGGCACCATCCATATAAGGCTGACCCAACCCAGGAGGTCCTGGACGAGGTAGTGAGACGTTGTTCATGGCGTGATGAACTTTCTTGGCAACCAACGCTGCATCTCGCGTCTTCATGTCGGGGAGCTTGGTGGCGATTTTGTAGCGTTTCGCGAGATGGTCTTTTACCATCCAAGGGGCGCCATTCCACGCTTCTCGTGAAATGGAAGCCCGTAAAAACTGCTTTAACAAAAGCTTCGAATAGACTCTCCGATCCCGCTGGAGTTCACTGGCCCTATACCGGATCAGCTCCTCGCCGTTGTCCTCCATCTTGATGGTGTATTGGTAGGAGCGGAACTGCTCATCCGTTTCTGGGGGATGGTATATGTTGTGCAGCCTGGAGTTGTCGATCATGTGAACGATCTTGCCGTATCGCCGATTATTGTCAACTTCGAGGCATACCTGATCACCGACCATAAAATTTTCACGGAAGTACTACGATTAATGAGTCAATAACTCTAGCGACAATGAGAAGCAGCGCACTTACATCAAAGACGAGATTGACTAAGAACCAAGTTAGCGCAGTCCAACTTATAAATTCCGATTATTGACTTACCCAGATCGTCCATGCGTGGTGTATTTTCGAATTGCACAAAGTTGAGCACACGCTCTTTCATGGAGTCGGGAAAGTTTGTCTTGACCTCCATGGAAGCCTCAATCTGTCCGTCGGTCAGTACTAAGACCATTTGACCAACCACATTCCTCAACGAACCTCACTCTCCAAAGCCTCAAAGAAAGTGTATCCTCCATGTCCGGTTGCTTCGCATGTGAAAATTTTCTGTGAAATCTGTCAGAAGACATGTTGCGAACGAAGGGCGGGGTCGTGGTAAACGTGGAGGGGCATTACCTGAAGGTAAAAGTCGCGTCTAACATCAAGTCAGTGCTCATGTTGCAGTTGTCAATCAGTGCTCAGAAACATACCTGTTGAGATATCGCTCATAGTCGGCAAAAACCTCTCCGGTTGTGTCGATCACCCATACCTATGCGACAAACTTAGTATTTGCGGTGTCCAAACTATGAGCTATCAAAACGCACCTCAGAGTTGTCGTCAAGGAACGGTGGTGGAGGCTCCGGCTTGACAGGTTTGCGCTTGTATTGTACCTGAAAATGTGAGCGAGGACAGGCGTTTCAAGCAGTTTGACGCGTTATATACCATTTCGAAATTCTTCTTCCTAGCACATTTGGAGCTTTCTTGGTGTCGCGTCCGGGATTCAAAATGACCGTGGAGCAGATTCTGCGAGGTGGAGGGCTAATTGAGGCGCCGTTTGGCGATCAGATGGCCCGAAAAGCTCTCCGGTACACCCGTCAACCCAGATCAAAAGGTTATGCCGTGCGCGCCCAAGGTAGTGGTAGTGGTTGGAAAGGTGATAGTCTACCGGAACAGATCCGAAAATGGTTCCGAGACGCGTCTTGGTCGCGATTTTGGTGGATTTCGAGATGGAGAGGCGTTCGTGGTGATTGTTGGCGGCGGTTCGAAGGTGTCAGTGGGTGGAAAGAGAGAGAAAGTGTACAGGCGACGCATGGAGGGTCAAAGGTAGCGGTTGCCAAAAATGCCCAGGCGCGGGAGTCTCAAAAGGCTAGCCTAGGTGGGTAAGACACCCCAACCTGCTCCTGCTATCCACTTGGGATACCACCCTCCCCATCGCGCTCACAATCCCAGCTTATTTGTGCTCGTTTTAATCCTTGGGATCTGTATAATTACCCTACTCGTACTAGAAATGACTAAAAAATGTCAAGCTGAGCATAGCGAGCAAGCTACGCAAAAGCATACACTCTCATGACGCATCTATGCTCCTGATCCCAGACAGCAACTTGACCCACACCACATGAACACCCAACCAAATCCACTATTCTATCCGCATTCGCCCACAAACATGACAATAAATTCTGAAAGTATTACTACTAGCTCACCAAGACCCTTGTACAGTGTTAGGTATATCAAAGGGCGTTTATACCAACACCCAGAGATAGTGGCCCCTTTCTTTGCGTATGGTGTCAAAAGCTTCTATCCAATTCGACCCCCTAGATATCTGGCTAGATGGCAACCCTGGCAATCTCACGCTACAAATACAAATTCTGGAAGGTTGAATCGATTTGTGATTCGGTGTGACCAGTCTACAACAGTATAAACTTATCTATCTCAATCCATGACCTATTATCTTATATCTCATATCACAAGACGAATATTCTGCATTGATACATGGGAAAGAAAACAACATCACCTAAAGAATCAATGAATTGGGTGATCGAAGCAACCGCACTATAGATCCATATACACGACTGAAAATCCCAGCCAGCTCCCAACCACTCCGACCGCGGAATAGGAACTGGTGAACATCAAGGGCAAAAACTCATACTTGTCCCCGAAAACGATCCCATGGATGAGAGAGCAATATGCAATCAAAGGTATGGACAATGCGATGTAATAGAAAGAAAATCGATCGAGCAAGAATACTCTCGGATGTGGCGAGCTACAATTGGTCAGCTCATTGCATAGAGCGAACTATGTTGGACTTACGCGGGAGCAAGACGATCGAACGCCAGCATGAAAGCTACAAGCCATAATATGGTGTATACTGTCTTGACTGGAAATTCCGCTGCAGTGAACAGAAGAGGGAAAAGAGATACATGGCCCGAAACGGCCAATGGTCTGAAAGCGCTAAAGTATCGCCGGTCCCGTAAAGCAATCAAACTGAAGGGAATAATGATAAGTAAGATGGCTTTCTCATGCACATGCCAACCAAAGAGAAAGGATGCATAACCGCAAAGGGTAATAGCGCCGATGAATGTTTCCCATTTTGGGTCCAGCAGGAGGCGTATGAGGAAGGGCTTAGAATGTCAGTGTACAACGCCAATTATCTGGAGACGCCTACATACAATTTGAAAGCCAAGGGTTAGAAGGAAACAAGTCAGTGGAACTACTTCAGGAAGCACGGCAAAGGATGTATCCCCGACCAATCCCCGGGTTACACTATTCACTGCTTCAGGGTCGACTTTGAGTCCAAGATAAGGAGCCGCTATACGCATTGTCAGATCTCCTTTAACCGAAAGCCAGCAAAATTGAAGTGTTACCGTATATCAGGACTCGGTCGCTGAACGAGTATAATGCCCAAACGTTCGGCGCCCAATATGCGTGGCAAAGTCCCCGAGAGAATGGGAAAAGCCGACGAAGAACTTGCTCGAGCTGACCCCACAAGGCGAAAGGTCCAAATGCAGCGGCGAAAACGCTGACGATACCGATACCAAGCTTGATGCAATTGAGGAATTGTATCTGAAAGTAAGGAAAGGATCGCCGATCACTTAAGCAGTAGGCTCGTAAGAGGTATACAAAGTAAGCAGGCGCCAGGTACAAATAGATATGCTTGAAGCATAGCAATACGGCAAACAGTATCCCGCTTAACAACAGCGTTGAGTGTTTCCGAGCGAGCACTAAGGAGAGTACCAGAATGCCATACATGAAGCCATTGTACTGAAAATGGATGTGATCGATAATTAAGAGACCAGGCGACAAGAGAACAGAGAGGGCAGCGGCATGTGCGGTTGCTTTTGATTTAGATTCCTTGACATATCTAAATTGTTAGGTGATGCCAGAGGGACACGAGATTGAGGCTTACCGATGTAAAGCGTAGACCAGGACGAGTTCGGTGATGATGACGGTGGTGCGTTGAAAATAAACCGTCTGCCAGCTGTCGTAGCCAAGATTTTGAACATGTAGCAATTGAGGTTCGAAAAAGGCAGCGGCATGTGACATCAGCCACTCAAAGTAAGCAAAAAAGGGTGGATAGTCAAGAGTCCATTCCGAGGTGTTCTGCAAAGGCGTGTCAATCCAAGGCCAATATTCTATCAGGGTAGAAATGATGCAGGAATGGACCTACCTCATAGTACCATTCTTTGACAGGTAGCGAATAAGTGAGAGCGAGCCAGTTGCGATGTACCTCGAAATCAGTGGATTTGCTTGCGGGATCATGAGCATTAGTGGTTATGAGGGCGGATGGATTGGGTTCAAGAATTGCGCATACTAGGCGGGAAACAACAAGACTTTGAGGGCCGTGGCCACTACGGCGCACTGAAGAACTGACGGATACAGTTCGGCCATGGGGACACGAGTGGACGTCAATGGCTGGAATCAATGTGGCGACGAGATGGGGTTAGGTATTTCCATGCTGGCAAGTGAGGTTTAAACTGGGATCACGTGCTGAATTAAGCGAGCGAGCTTAATGAGAGTGTGCTGTGCTTGATTGGAGGCTGAACTGGCGGCGTGCGCTTGGTCTGGAAGGAAGAAAGGGAGCGAACAACGCTGACGACCAAATCCGGTGCACCCAATTCAGTCATGGCGCCATCTGACATGGTACAGTACTCAATCGTCTTTACATACATACATACATACACGTACACGCATACATACAGAGCGGCAACTCGACTCGATTGTACGTGCCTCTCGTGCTATGAACAAGAAACAAGCTGGTATACCTACTCCGATACAGGCGACACGGCACGACACGACACGACACGACACGGTCCTACGCGCAAGTAGGTGGGGTGGTCGGAGTTGACCAAACGGGCCAGGAGAGCTCGCTGAAGAAAGTCTAGTTAGGAACGATAGGAGCGGTCTGGGCGCCATATATTTACCCGGACTTTTTTTTCTCCTTCTTTTTTATCTCGCTCCCTTTCCAGTCGGGTATGGCTGATTGCTTACACGGTTGTGCTGGTATCATATAGGTACAAGGGCAAGGAGTAACGGCAGTATAATGGACAGTGGTTGACGACAATGCCTATTGTGTACTACACATGTCTCTGTGTGCAACGCGATGAAACAGGACAACGGAGGCGCACTCGTGTGGTGCTAGGTAGCATACATCTTGTACCTACATGTGTACTTTGCTGGGTTTGCTCAATGTCGAGCCCTGCCACGCCTGCCCTGGGAGAACCCTGAATTCCGCTTAAGTCTCTTGGGGCCAGCGCTACCCGCCTAACCAAGCCTAGCTGCCTTATGCACTAGCCACTTTGGGCCGTTAATTTCATTCGCAGCTGCCTCCTGTCTCTCAGTGAGATCGCGGGCTTTTCCTTCCTCTACTTGCTTGCTTCCTTTACCTCTTCACCTCCTTCGACCCTCCGCCCTCTACGCCTTGTTGCCATCTTTCTTCTTCGGCCCATCCACTCATTATCTACCCTTCTCCGCTGCGAGGTTCCCGCCAACCTCCGCCTCGTTGCGTCCCCCTTCATTCTTATTGTGGTCCTTCTTTGAATCTATTCAAAAAGCAGCTTCAAAATCAAAGCCTTACCGTCTCCCTTCGCCTTCTCAGCTCTTCCAATCGCACTAATTCGGCCTTCCGTGTTCCCCAAAAGACAAACTTGCGCCTTGAATCCCGTCTTTTTTCTCGGACCTCCTTGCGCCTCCTGTTAGCTTTTGCCAGCTCTGTTTTGACCGGCTCGTTTGGCAGTCAACCGACTTTCTGGGCCCCTTGTTCGTGCCCCTGTTCTGTAAGTGCCCACACTCGTCAGCAATTTGTTAGTTAACGTCGACCTCGACCTTTGACCACCCTCCTCTTTTTCCCTTTGATCCTTCTTGCTAATTGTTCTGTATGCAGCACTACGGATTTTAATAGCTTTCCCATTTCACGACCACTGTCCCTCGCCGCGGGTAGCCGTATATATTCACATTCCATCCTACCTTGTCCGTCGACCTACCAGTCCGGACACATAATACTACCGTCGCCACGGCTGCTATTTCCCAAAGCGCGCGGGACGGCTTAGAGCTGCCACCGCATCTTCTCCTCATGCAGCACCAGGACAACGCTTCCGCTCCCAGCGGTCCTCGCTTCCAGAATGGATTTCCCAAGCAGATGAATGGCAACAACACTGGCTTTTCGCATGGCGCCTTCAACACGAATCAATCGGGTTACGCCGACAGGCACCCCGAAAGGGCAAGCATCCCCAACATTAACACCAACCGGCTTGCGCCTGGCAACCCCAACATTTCGGATTTGCAGACTCCAGGAACTGGCTATGATATGAACTTCACTCCCTTGCTTCCTTCGCAATTGCTTCTTGGGAGCCCTTTCCAACCGGGCTCGCCATCTGCCTTTGCCTCCCCGCAATTCCAGAACTTTGCTGGATTTGCTGGCCAGAATCAGTCGCAACAGCAGCAGCAGACCCAGCAAAACCAAGTTGGTAGCCCGCTGCAGCAACCTCTTTCCCCGGGACTTTACCAGGGCCTTGTCTCGCCAACTAGTTTGAACGGACCTGGTTTCTTTGCTGGGCCTCAGTCTCCAACCTTTGGTAGTTTTAGTGCACAAGGTATGGGAGGACTTGGTTCTGGCATGTCCATTGCTCCAGGGCTCGTCTCCGGTACTAGCAGGACAGTATACTTGGGTAACATCCCGCCTGAGACGTCTGCCGAGGAGATCCTTGGCCACGTGAGAAGTGGCCAGATCGAGTCGGTGAGGCTTCTGCCCGACAAGAACTGTGCATTCATCTCCTTTCTTGATAGCAGCTCTGCGACTCATTTTCACTCGGACGCAATCTTGAAAAAGTTGTCGATCCGTGGCCAGGACATCAAAATTGGATGGGGGAAGCCTTCCCAAGTACCTACTTCTGTTGCACTTGCAGTACAGCAGTCGGGTGCTTCACGAAACGTCTACCTAGGCAACCTACCTGAAGAGGTTTCCGAACAAGAGCTCCGAGAGGACCTCAGCAAGTTTGGTCCCATTGACACCGTAAAGATTGTCCGTGAGAAAGCTATTGGGTTTGTACATTTCCTCTCGATTGGCAACGCCATCAAGGCTGTAGCCCAACTCCCCCAGGAGGCGAAGTGGCAGGCTCCCCGCCGCGTTTATTACGGCAAGGATCGTTGTGCTTACGTTTCAAAAACGCAACAACAGAATGCCGCTCAGTACCTCGGGATCGCTCCTGGCTATGCGCATGTGCTCAACGGAGCTGACCGTGACATGATTTCTAATGCGCTTGCCCAACAATCAGTTGCTGCTGCTGCAGTTGCAACTTCTGCTGGAGGTGTGAACAACCTGGGTAATCGAACTGTTTACCTAGGTAACATTCACCCCGAGACTACGATTGAAGAAATTTGCAATGTTGTTCGTGGAGGGCTTCTTCACCACATTCGATACATCCCCGACAAGCATATCTGCTTTGTAACCTTCATTGATCCCACTTCTGCGGCGTCTTTCTACGCCTTGAGCAACCTCCAAGGCCTCATGATCCACAATCGCCGTTTGAAGATCGGTTGGGGAAAGCATTCTGGCGCTCTCCCCCCTGCAATTGCTCTCGCTGTTAGCGGAGGTGCTTCTCGCAATGTCTACATAGGCAACCTCGATGAGTCTTGGACCGAGGAGCGTTTGAGGCAAGACTTCTCCGAATATGGCGAGATCGAGCTTGTCAACACACTTCGTGAGAAGAGCTGTGCGTTCGTCAACTTCACGAACATTGCCAACGCTATCAAGGCAATCGAAGCGGTGCGCGGTCGTGAGGAGTACAAGCGGTTCAAGGTGAATTTTGGGAAAGATCGTTGTGGTAATCCGCCGCGTCAGATGAGCCAGCAAGGCCAGAGCCAGCAAGCTGGTAGTGATGGCGTTCAGTCCCCATCACCAATCAGTGGTCTCCATCCTACCCAAGGAACCCCTGGTCCTTCCATTTCACCTACTGGTTCAGTTGCGCCCAACTCGAGCGGTAGCACGAACGGTCAATTCCCCAACGTGCAAGCACCCGCTCCTGCCAACATTCTGAACTCGGGAGCCAACAACCCTCTGATGATGTACCTCCAGGCTCAACAATCTCAACAGCAACAAGTTGAGTCTCCAATGCAGCAATCCCAACAGCAGCAGCAACAGCAGAGCTTCCAGTCCCCTCAAGCCGCCTTCTACAGTGCTGATAACAATCCCTCACCTCAGCCCCACACCTCCTCGCACGCTTCCCACAACAGCACCTCGAGCTTCAGCCTCATTAATGGATCCTCCGCTCAATCTGGTGCTACCACGGTGGGTGGCCTTCTCGCTCCCTCTAACCTGAACGCTCGTGCTCAGCACTCGCGTGCCGTGAGTCTGCCAGTGTTCACTCAGGGACCTTTCACACAGCCTACACAACAGTCGCAGGCCCCGCAAAATTCTTTTGGAAGTCTCAGCTCCGGCATCGGCGGATTTGGTAGCGGAAACGGTGGTTATGGATTGGCTATCCAGGGTGATGGAGGCCTACCTGGATGGGCTGAAGAGGAGGTTGGTGCGCAGTAAACGACCACGAAACATTTTAAATGCGGTAATACTTGGCTTTGGACTTGGACTTTGGTGCTGAGAATCATTTCCCATTTCATTCACTGTGCGATATTTGTCACCCCCCTTACACCACTTGTAGTATTTTTGATTAGACGTACCTCTTGTCCTTCATTTCTCGTTTTCTTTTCCCCTTGTTAGCTTCTTTGGCTCTTTGGCTTTGCCGCACTATTTCTTTTATATCCCCCTTGTTCCAGCATCATTGAAAGAGACCCCGCACCTCGTTTCTTGGCTAGGAGTTGGTCTGCGGCCGTCTGTCGGTGGAGATTTTGCGTGTGTATGTGAATGGCTTTGAATAAATGTTGTAATCAAATTGTGTTTTTCTCCTCGTGTGGTTATCTCTTCCAACCAACGTTGTTCTGTTCGTATTCCGACGATATTAGGAACATGTGTGGTACACGAAAAAATCTAAGAGGTATGGGCTACACGCATACTAGATAGTATCACCAGAGCAGTGCCGTGTTCAATGTGTGCTATTATGTGATTATCCACTATCCTATAATCGGGTCTGCCATTACACAGGACTATCTCGGCTCATCTTTGCAATCATCGATGGTACGACTTCGTCTTCAAAACTCAAAATCTTCGTCTGCATTCTACCCACGAAGTTTTAATGCCTCACACCACATGCGCACAGCCGCTTCGGTCACCTTTTGCCTATCGCCTCCAGAACCCTGAGCGGCCTGCATGACCTCACGGATTTCCGACCTGCCCAACTCAATACCCTCGGTCATCATCTTCCAGATCTGGCGGATTTGCTCTTGTACGAAACTGAAGTCGAGGTCTTCCTCCATGGCGGCGTTCACATCTGCCGTATCTAAGCCACTGCCGTTGCGGTTGTTGCGATCGTCGTCGTCATCGTCATCATCGTCGAGCGCACCCGCGCGCGTGGTGATGCAGACTAGAACACCGGGTGAAAGCGAACCACCGGCCTGCGGACCCGAGCGCTTAGCCCGCAATCCGCCGATATGTATGGTGAAGTTGGGCACGGTGTACGTGAAACCGGGGAAGTTTGGAGGGATTTCAAGAGCGCGTTGGGGGGTCCAGAGCTGGGCCCATTGATTCAAGATCAGGCTGTAGAGCGACTCGAACTGCTCCGAGGGTACGGCAACAATGGGTCCTTGCGCGGGTTGCGCTGTGGGAGGAGCTGGCTGGGCAGGTTGGGAGGATGAGCTGCCGTCCTTAGCTGGCGTGGGCTGGGGTGCTGGAAGATTCGAAGACGGTTGCTGGATGAAACTGAAGGCGCGATTTGGAGTCAAGCAAGAGAGGCGTAGGAGGTGATTATATGAGTGTGCATTGGCGTTCTGATCTGATGGCGTGTCTTGCGTGTTGCGGAAGATGATATGGCTCAGGTTCCAGCTGCCATCTGCCCGGTTGGCTCTCTCAAATCTCCTTTCGATGTTGGCAGTAAGTGACTGGCAGATGGTCTCGGAGCCAGCGACTTGCGCTGATGGGTTAGAGATGAAATACAATCTGTAGATTTGAGGGATTAGTTCCGTTCTCACCACTCAGCAGGTCGAACTGCTTACCCGCTATACTTCATTATGAAGTTTTTCGAGCGATGGCGTAGCTTGGTAACGTAATATAAATTAGGGCGTATGTTGAAGAAGAGAACAGATATCAACCTCTGGGACGAGGTGACTTATGGGCGGCTGTCGTATGAGATTGATGCAGGGCAGGGAAATTGCACCATGAAATCCCTCCGCTTCCTATGCAACAAGACCAATCGCTCCGAATGAATATTACTATCTTGTGGGGGATTCCAAAAGAGAAGAATGGTGTATGGTGAATGTTGAATGCTGGGAAGCTCGAAATGGTTGGTAGGTTATACGTGCATCGTTAATGATTGATGGGGAAGTGCAACCGTCCACTTAGCGCGATCCTAAAAACATCGGCATGCCGTATCGATAAGCCCTACCCATAGTCTAAACAAACGGCAACGACATTGGAATTCCAGGAAAGAACATTGAAACAAGCCATCATCCAATCATTTTTCATCAAACTTTGAGAAGGGTTTCAAATTTACCAACATGTAGAAAGAATGAAAACGAAAAAAAAAACAAGGGACAAACAAAGGCGGGCCTTTTTAGATACCAAAACCATTAAAAAAAAGTCAAGGACATCACAACACTGACTACCTTGGTCCTAGACTCCTAGCTCTGACCATATATGCCACATGGTGACGTCCATGACCATGTCACAAGATGAGCTTTCATAATCGATCTGTGATGCTCTGTGGCTCCATTCTTGTGTAACTCCATGTATATCGTGAATTTTCCGCCTTCCGCAAGCCCATTTGTCGACGCGCATACGTACAGGTTGTAGCTCTGCTTGATTTGGAAGACAAACGCTTGATTGTAATTTTACATGGAGTTTCACACTGCAATGTTACTACAGGTTGGGGAATCTTGGCGGCTAGCGAGATTAGGTATGATTCACGGAAGAGGAGGAAGTCGCAAGTTTTCGTGAACTTATCGCACGACACAGCACAGATCCGTAAGTGCAACACTCGGATCCTTATGCAGTGCGTATGTGTATGATCTGAACGGACCACGATACGATCCCTTGTGAAAAGGGGGAATTGGCAATGTTGCAGCCTATTCGCGATTTTCCTACGTCAGACGCGGTGAATTCGCTGAATTCACTCAGAAATCGGACCTCTGGTGGAAAACCCCGAACATCAACTAAATATAAAACGGACGTTGAGAAGGGGGGGGAAATAGAATAACCTTAAAAACCAGTACAAAGCAATTTCAGCACATTTATTCAGTTTACAGCCTACCTTTCAAGCTTCTTCCCAAAAGAACGTGTCTCCAACATGTCTACCACTGAATCCCAGCCCACGCCTGACATGGCCAAGGAAGCCCCATCCCTCGACTTCCTTCCCGCAAAAGCAAAAGCCCTCCTCAGCCTCGACAATTTTAAGCTCGCACCCATCTTCGATGCGCAAGCGCGAGCAGCCCTGCTGCGCCCAAACGACCGCCTCTCCTACGCCATCGAGAACTCAAAGGCCAACGGCCTTCCCCCCATAAGCGTGTTGCCTATGGCCGGACAGCACCTCTCGCTCCTCACACAGCTCACAGGCGCGAAGTCGGTACTCGAGATCGGTACCCTGGGAGGCTACTCGGCCATCGTATTTGCGCAGGCCGGCGCCAAAGTCACGAGCGTCGAGATCAACGCTAAACACCGCGATGTCGCACTTCAGAACACTAAGGGCTTGGATGTGGATGTGATTCTTGGAGCAGCGCTCGACGTGATGCCCAAGCTGTACGAGGAAGGACGGAAATTCGACATGGTCTTCATCGATGGCGATTGGGATAGTCTACCCGAGGAATTCGATTGGGCGGTGAAATTAACGCGCGTGGGGGGTTGCGTGTTTCTGGATGATGTGGTTCCTGCTATGTTGATGCAAGCGGTGAAGAAGGGGGCGTGCGATGGCGCTACGGTCAAGTTGGAAGGCGAGAATGTTATTACGAAAATTGGGAAGGACGAGAGGGTTCAGGCGACTTTGATGTCGACAGTTGGAACTCACTCCATGGTTCCGATGCCTTTATATACTGGGTTCATCTTGGCTATCGTGAAGAGTCATTGATGCTTTGAAAAAGAGGGGACGGAAACAGGGCTAGGATAAAGTTATGTGCGAGGAAGTCCAACGTGTACATATGTTGATAGAAGCCGTGATTTTGCATGCTGAATTATGTTCGTTGGGGGTGTGAGAATTACGTTTTATTTATTTGCCCAATACTCATCCACAAGTCACGAACGCATGGAACAGATCAGTCTGAAATCACCGGTACCATGTAACCCCGATCTTTCTTACCACGCCCACTGGCTAATGATGCATGTTCGGTTATCGAAACATAGCCAGCGACGCAGATGAAAAGTCGGTCAGACTCTTCTGCGAGGAGTCAGAGATTGGGTAAACATTTTTCAATGTGTGTACGCACTCGCTAGTCAAGATGATATACAAAGTACTTGGCAGGCGTGTGAATCCGGAGTCCCATGATTCCTTCGCTACAAGCATTTATATATGGTAATGGTGGTGTAGCCGTCTACGTGAACCATGTGCTTGGCCAGTGACTAGCGTTCCAAGTCAGCAAACATGGGTGTCCATACTTCTGTAGTCAAGTGGCATAAAGGTATCGAGGCGGACCCTGCTCTGATGTGCATTTCCCTAGTCATGCGAGTGCAATGTTGGTTCGGTTTCTCGCCTCCCAATCGACGATGACAAAGCAAAGGTCGATCAGGCTTGAGAAGTGGTGAAAAGCATCGCGTGTGCTCAACTCGTTGGGACATTCGATGTCCCCAACTTCGGCACCATTCTACGCGGCTCTTCATATCGGTAGTATACTTTGTCGACAGGTGTAACTCGACATATGGTTTTGATCCACCAGTGATCGAGTCCGATCTACAACGCAGATCAACCGTACACAATGCGACTATCATGAGTCGTCAAACATGGTCAGAGACAACTAGGTATACGCAAAAAATAATTTTTGATACCCGCGAAAGAACCTACCGGGAAACATAAGACCTAAATTGTGTGAAGGAGGGAGTGGGCCTAAAAACTATTACCTACATTTCATTTTCAGCTCTAGACTCCATACTGACGGCTGTCTTCTCCCCCATGGAGCTAGGAAAGGTTGACCGAACGAATTGGCAACGTGACAGGAGCTTACTCTTGTATGAGGGGTAAGGGATCGAAATCCGTTTGAGTGTAGTACATAGCCTATTACAGGTAACCTACAGCAATGATCGTGTTTCTGAATGCCATACAGGTGGAGTGTGATTACGTTCACCGGAACGGTGATTCCGCGCCAGGTCAGAAATACGAGCATCTGAGAGTATTGGTAAGGGAGATGATCTCCGGGCGTACTGATTCGATCCAGACTCACGCGCTGCTAGGGATAGGTTTACTCTCATCGGTGCGCACGACTCAGCATCTACGATAGCGTCGATAATGATTGGCGTGAACCCACGCGCCGTTTTCTCATCTGCTCTGCAGAACATGTTTAGAATGATGGGTCTTCGCTTTCGATGACGTGGATCAAAGTTCACCGCACATGGACCGATTTCCTCCAGGTCCTAGAAATGATGATTTCCACGGCGGAATGAACAAGTTTCAATAGTAAACTCACATGTAAACGTTGGGGAAGGCTGATGGTGGATGTTTCCCAGGATTTTCTGCGTTGCGCAACTTGTATGCACAGGCGTGACCCTGTCAGACGGTAAGTTTGGCGAAAGGTTTGCATGAGAGCTGGCAGTTCTGTGGCGTTTGCTTAACCATAGGCTCATGAGACAGCGGTGTAAGTGAGATGGAACATGATAACAAGGAAGCGCTCTTTAAGGAAACTTGATGAAGATCGTCAGCCGAATACACTCATGTTGAAGACTTTAGAATTCTGCTGTGTTGCTGCTATACATATCATGTCAGAAGGTTCGAAGACATTTGCGGGAGAAAGTACGCAAAGTTTTGGGACAGGTCTCTCCGAGTTGTGAACCACGATCGACAACGCTACATACCTGACCACTAATCCAATCGGCTCCTATCCGGCGTGGAATCTGTAGGACCTGAACAATGGGCCAGACTCAAAGCGTACGCTAGCGGGTCGGAGACTTCGCCGGGAGTTTCTAGTCGTGCCCTCGCGGCACTGCACGTGCGGAGGGTGCAAGACCACCAATATCCACCCAAAAGAGGAGACAGATGGTTCGAAACCTTGACTACGAACACTTGCAGCTTATGAAACCTGAAATATCCTGACTTTCCCAGGCAAATCTACCGTGAGGACGTCCATGCTTGCATTTCGAATCTTCACGTTGGTAGTCACGATGCGTTTTGTGGAGGCGCTCCCAATACCATCATTACACACGCGAATCCCGAAATATGACGAGCCCCCCGAAAATCGTACACTAGTAGTGGCGTTTTGTTTGGTGTACATGTTCGTGCTGGCCCTGTGGCAAGGTGAGTAGTACTGAATTTCAAAGATTGGGTCCTGAGACCTGGGTGCTAACAAGGGCAGGTTTCCGCTTTGGTCGTTTGGGCAGGCGCATGAAGTCGACTGTGATAGAAGTCATAGTACTGGCCCAATTCATCGTCAGTGTCGGGTTCGTGACATGTGTAGCCGTCATAGAATCAGGTCTTGGTGTACAAACAGATGCCCAGTGTGATGAGTTGATCAAAGGTAGGGGGTGAAGATCATTAATTGAAAGACACACACATCTAAGAAGAGGTAAGAGCTAATTATATATATTAGCTCTTTACCTATATAAACTACTAACAAATATAATTAATAGTAAACGTAAATAGTAAATATAGTTACGTAACTAGTACTAAGTTATATAACTAACTCTCCCTTTAGCTTAGTGCTAGGTTCTATAGCTCCCTTTAGTGTAGTAATTCCTTTTTCCTTTAATCTATTAATTTATCTATTATAGCTATCTTTAAAAGTAGCTAATTATAGATATTCTTAGGTAGGAATTTTATTATAATGTCTATAATATTATCTTTTATATTTACTTAGTATATAGTAATAACTTTAGTGTTATTAACTTACTCTTAAATCTAATAATATCGTAGATCTAGATACTTTATTTTAGTATAAAAAACTAGATTTTTAGTAAGACTTAACGCGCTATTATTGTTAATATAGATAAGAACTTATTATATTTAGTATCCTAGAATCTATAGTTTATTAATAAAGTTTTAAATCTATACTACTATTTTTACTACTTTGTATATAGCTATATATTCTATATTAAGAGTAGAAAGAGTAACTATCTTTTATTATTATAATTTCTATATAACTACTCTTTCTACTTGTTACGGCTGTGCCTCATAGAATGACTCTTGGCACTTATAGTGAGTGTAATTTTGATAATGACCATAAGTGGCACAATGCAAATGAAGACTGGGATCTTAGGCCCAAAGCGGACCATAATATAGACACATAATAAGGGATTACGTGACAGCTTTGTAACTCTACGCTCTGCTGACTCTGTGTGGATAGAGCTATAGAGCTACAGAGCAACAGAGCCTTAAGAATTCTATTAGTATATAGTAAGCACACATTACGCTTCTTAGATAGTCTTTATTGTTAATTTAATCTTTTAACTAAAGAGCTACCCTACTTTTAATATCTACTGTTTAGAATCTATTGCATCGTGCTTATTGACGGTTACACACCCTACTATTGTCCCGTGATATTGTACTTCTATTTACTCCCCTTACGCACTACCTAGTATCCTGCTTTAAGGCCTAAGCAGGACCCTAATAGTTTAATGATTAAGTATTAGGAGAGCGAAGCGTAAGTAGCGTACGGTCTAAGCTAAATAATAGTACTAGGATAATAACCTGAGGGAGCAGCGGCTCTATTAGTACGTTCGTTGGACGATACGGACTATCAACAAATAAAGGAAGCTATCTAGGCCTTAATAGCATAAAATAAGGTTTTAAAGGATGGCCTTAAACAAAATAAAGCACAACTTAAGGTAGTGTTAGGCGAGTAGTAAGAATAATTAACACTTATCCATCAGCTCTAGTTAAGCGCGACTAAGAAACTACTAAAGCTCCTAACTATAGAAAAGTTTAATAGAACCCGGAATAAACTGAGACCTTTCTTAGCTGATGCTATGCTATATCTAGACATATAAGCAGCATACTTTAACACTAAGGAAAAAAAGGTAGCCTACGTAGCTATGCACTTTAAGGATAAGGCTATGAGGTAGTTTGAACTCTATTGGATGGATTATAGAACGTTTATACCTAGAATGCGGAAACTAGAAATAGTCTTGATTTTCAGCGACTTTAACTACTTTACCTAGAAACTTAAGGGGGTATTTAGAGATAAGAATATCTAACGACAATCTGCTAAAAGACTCTAGAAACTTAAATAAGAAAAGTTAGTACTTAACTATGTATCTATGTTTAAACAGTTGTCTATAAACACAGAATAGAATAAGCTATCCCTAATGTCCTGATTTTATAAAGGACTTAAGCTAGAAATCACTTACAAAATGATTTGTATAGATAAGCTAATAACACTTGACGCACTTAAGAGACAAGCTCTAAGTATAGATGATGAACTCTAGCAATGGAAAAAGAAGAAGACGTTATAGGGACACTAGAACTAGGATTACGGCGATCTAATAATCCTAGACGCGAACAAAGATGAGAAATCTAAGAAAAAGGAATTTAAATGCTTTAATTGTGGAAAGAAAAGCTACTATGCAAAAGACTGCAGAAGTAAGACTAAACCTAAGGACGATAAGAGGAAGGACCTTATATGCCATAACTATAGAAAGAAGGGACACTTCGCCTGAGACTGTTACAGTAAGAAGGCTAAGGAGAGCTAAGCTAAGAATATAGATAAGACTCTAGAAAGGTCTAGAAATGAAGGATCTAAGGAGAAGATCGCGGCTAATAGCGAATACACTAGATTACACTAGACCTTTTGCTATAGAGACGACTGCCTGATTTATATTAAAGCTAAATAAGGGAATGGCTGGTTTCTAAATAGGAAACACGAAAAAATGGTAGCAAGTAAGGATAGGACCCGCGACTGGGTGGAATCTAGTAGGAAGATTGGTGAGGGGTTAGAGAATACTACTAAATACCCTGTACTAACACCCTCCGCAATAGTAAAGGAGGAAGAATTAAAATCCTTAGAAAAAGGGAGTTCTAACTACGGCTAGTAGCACAAACCTAAATAACGCTATTTAGGGGCGGTCTATGTAGAAGTTACAGAAGAAAGTGACCTAGGAAGCTAGGACAACTCTGGGGGTTAGAGATTTGTTGAAAAGGCCGGACTAGAAATGACCCTTAAAGAAGCTTATGAAGAATAGAAAATACGACATCTATATAATACTAGATTCACATTGTTTTAGAACTAGTTAGAGAACGAATACGTCGCAAAACGAGAGATACCTACTTAAGTAGAGTAGAGGAAGCTATTAAAGCTTATAAAATAGATTAACGACGCGCACACTCCTAGAAAGGTTATTAAATACTATATTTTAGTATAAGATAAGCTAGGGGAAGACGAATATAGGAAAGGGGACGACCTTTGAGTTTGGATGGGGTACCCCGTATACTATAAGATAGTATAGGTATTATGCATTGAAGCGAAATGCTAGATTTATATAATACTAAAGAAGAAATACTAAGCCTAGCCGACCTAAAACAAAGAACAAGAAATCGATGTTATTATATATAAGGAAGTCTATAGGTAGAACCTAAAAGATAGGTGGAAAGGACACCTTATCTTTGAACCCGGACTAAATCTGCCACTACTATGCGTTATAGGTAGGCTATAGTATGAATGTATAAACAACAAATACGCTAAGTATGTAGAAAAAAAGAAAAACGCCCGTTACTAGCTTAAGGATGAGAAACTTAAAGGGAATATAGGACTATATATTATAACGAACGGGGTTTATTAAGGAAAAAGGATACAAATTATAGTTGATAGTGGAGCAACTAGGAACTTCATCTCTAAAACATTCGTTGAGAACTAGGGAATAAAGTATACGATAAAGTAGTATCTACGATAACTTTACACTATAGAAGGAAACCTATTTTAGGAACTAATATAATTCGAGACAAAGCTATTAACGCTAGTATTAGAAGGACTCTAGCTCCACAACATAGTTATAGATATGACATAGATTGATAACGAGCAAGATATTATCTTAGGAATGCTATAGCTAAAAGCAACGAACCCTAATATTAATTAGTAGACGGGGAAAATTAGCTATTAACACGAACGACTCTAAGCAAATATTAAAACCTACGTTAGGAAATTCCTAGAAGAATACAAGAAATGGGAAAAGCTACTCTAGGAACCTAAAGGTTACCTTCTAGAACATAAACTATAGGATATTAAGATTAAACTAGAAGAAGGCAAAACCGCTAGGTAGAGACCTATTTACTAAAAATTAGAGGAAGAGTTATGAATTAAAAGAGAGTACGTTAACTTAGCACTTAGAAAAGGATGGATTAGACTATTAAAGTTACCAGTATCGTATAGAACAACATTTGCAGACAAAAAGGGGACTACTAAGAAATAGTTATGCGTAGATTATAGGAAGACAAATGCTATTATAAAAAAAAATCGGTACCTTTTACTACTAATAGCAAACCTCTAAGATCAGATAAGGAAAGCTATAATATTTACGAAGTTGGACGTTACTAACGCGTACTATTAGATTAGAATTAAAAAAGGCCATGAATGGAAGACGGCTTTTAGAACCTAGTATAGACTGTACGAATACTAGGTTATACTATTTAGACTTACTAATGTACCTACAGTATTTTAAGATAGGATTAATACAGTGCTTAGGGAGCATTTAGACGTTTTTATGTTTGCGTACCTAGACGACATCCTAATATTTTTAGAAACCAAAGAAGAATACGTATAATACGTATACGAAGTCCTAAAGAGACTTACGGAAAACCACCTATTCCTAAAAATAAGGAAGTGTGAGTTTTACACTAGGAAAACTAACTTCCTAAGATTTATAGTAGAACTAGGAAAACTAGGGATTAATCTACATAAAATTAAGCAGATTGAAGAATAGCCCGCACTAAAGAACGTTACGGAAATCTAGAAGTTTAACAGACTAGCAAACTTTTGTAGGAAGTTTATAGTTAGATGGTCTAAACTTATAGAACCTATTATGCGACTTACTAAGAAAGATGTACCCTTCGAATAGATAGAGGAGTGCTAGAAGTTATTTAATGAAATTAAGAAACGATTTGCAGAACGACCAATCTTAAAGATGTTTAACCTAGACTAGCTAGGAATTATTAGAATAGATGTATCTAATTCTACGTATAGTATCGCTTTATTATAAATTAACCTAACAGAGGGATACGAGTATCTAGTTAAATACTTCTCGAAATAAATGGGACTGTCAGAACTTAACTACCCCATCTATGATAAGGAAATATTAGTAATATATAAAGCTTTTAAGCAGTGGAGAGTGTATCTCTAAGGAGCAAAACACAGAACTAAGGTCTATATAGACTATAAGAACCTTATAGGGTTTATGACAAATAAGGACCTAAGACAACGACACACTAGATAGTAGGAATTCTTATCTATATTCGATTTTAAGATTATCTATGTTAAGGGAGCAGAGAATTAATTAGCGGATGCTTTAAGTAGACGCCCGGATTTAGAATTAGAAATTAAGGTAACAGGAATAATGCTAGTTAAGAATAAGTAAGGAAACCTTATTCTAGATAAGGTAGCGGCTAACTCTAAGCAAGGAAGCAACGAACTAGATGAATGGATTAAGTAAGAAGCTACTAAAGAATGTCTGGAATGGCTATAAGAAGATATCCAAAACGGACTCTATATAAAGTATGATAGAATTTATGTTCTAATAAAAATACAGCGGGAATTTGTACGACAATTTTATGAATTGCCGATATATAGTTACCAAGGGATCGAGAAAACCCTAGAAAGATTACTAGAAAGATACTATATACCTAAGGTAAGGACAATAGTAATAGAAGTCCTTAGAGACTGTAAAGATTGCTACAGAAATAAATATAATAGACACGCACTATATAGAACACTGCAGCTAGTAGAGACACCCGAACGACTATAGGGAACAATTACGATTAACTTTATCACGCACTTACTAAAGTTATAAGACCTAGCAACTAAGGTCGAATACGATGGAATTATAACTATTGTAGACAAATTAACTAAGTATACCTACTTTAAACCACACACTAAGAAAAGTGGAACAGAAATAGTAGCATATAAGATTATTAACACTGTAATTAGCGAATACGGTGTTCCGGATAAAATTATCATAGACCGAGATAAGTAATTTAATTCGAAGTTGTAGAGTATAATTACAGCTACACTAGGAATTAAACATAGTATAATAACGGCCTATCATCTACAGGCAGACGGATAGTTAGAACGAATGAACTAGACAGTTAAATAATACTTAAGATGTTACTTTAACTATAATTAGAACAACTAGGTAGTACTGTTACTAATGGCCTAGTTAGCATATAATAGCTTAAAGAATGTAGTAACAGGAATTACACCGTTCTTCGCGAACTATGGATTTAACCTAAATGTATATAATCTACCTAAGTACGTATATACTTGGACGGTAAATAGTGAGAAATTCGTGGAAAGAATTAAAGAAATCCATAATTAGTTACGATTAGACGCCGAATTCCTTAACACATAAATAGAGAAATACTACAATTAACACTACAAAGAGGGACTAAAATTTAACAGGGGGGAAAAAGTATAGTTAAGACGCTAAAACATCAAAAGTAAGCGGCCCAGCCCAAAATTTAATTACGTAAAGATCGGCCCATACAAAATTATTAAACAAATTACGCCGGTTATATATAGATTAGAACTACTAAAGAACATAGGAATTCACCTAGTATTCTACGTCTTACTCTTAGAAAAAGCACCCTAGAACGCCAAACTAGCAGTGTATAAATTAGACACCTATAGGGAATAGGATGAACAATAGGACGTTAATAAAATCATTAGATATTAAATCTGAAATGGAAGAAACTACTACCTAGTTAAATAGATAGGTACTAATAAAAAAGGGAAACCATAGGAAGATTTATAGGAACTAGAGGACGGACTTAACTGCTCTAAGAAGTTAGAAGATTTCCGTTAAACCCTATTAAATAAAGAAACCTAGGAGATAACGTAAAATCTTTATTTAGCTGTAAATTAAAAGGAGCGCTACTAGCAGCGGCGTTAGTAGCAACGTCTTAATTAGGGACTAGCTCTAGATCTACCTATTAACTAGTCCGCCGAAGTTTAGCCTCCTTCTTATCTAACTCTACCTCTAGTGCACGGGACTAAGTAGCGGATTTTAAACGAAGATATTCTCTCTATTTCTTAAGACGCTAGACCCTAGAACGGGCCTCTACTAGTTTATCTAGGGCCTCCTCTTAAGCGCGACGAGTATCTTTAAGCTGACGTTGTACTATCTCTTCTATATGGTTAATAGATCTTACTAACAGCGATAAGCCTAAATGTACGCATATTACTTTTAGGAGTAAACATACCTTTAGATAAGGAAACGGAGGTTACCTTATAGGAACTACGTATATTGGCACGAATATATGCTTCATAATACCAGCTGTCTATTAGAGAAGTAGTATAAATGAGCCTAGACCTAATATAACGAGTATATTTAGGGTATATAGCAGTTCTGTTACGAAGAACTTTATTAGTAAGTAATAATCTAGATTAAGTTTTTAAGGAAACCATAATAGCTAAAGACGCCTTACTAGATAATAAGCGGGGCCACAGCACTATTATACCCCGATCTCTAGAACGGACAAACATGGAGACTAAGTATAAGGGGGGGGATGGTGTTACAGCTATGCCTCATAGAATGACTCTTAGCACTTATAGTGAGTGTAATTTTGATAATAACTATAAGTGGCACAATGTAAATAAAGACTAAGATTTTAGGCCCGAAGTAGACCACAATATAGATATATAATAAGGGATTACGTAACAGCTCTATGACTCTGCGCTCTACCAACTCTGTGCGGACAGAGCTATAGAGCTATAGAGTAATAGAGCCTTAGGAATTCTATTAGTATATAGTAAGCACATATTACGCTCCTTAAATAGTCTTTATCGTTAATTTAATCTTTTAACTAAAGAGCTACCCTGCTTTTAACATCTACTATTTAGAATCTATTGTATTGTGCTTATTAACGGTTACACACCCTACCGTTGTCCTGTGATATTGTACTTCTATTTACTCCCCTTGCGCACCACCTAGTATCCTGCTTTAAGGCCTAAGCAGAACCCTAATACTACTAAAAAAAAAATATAACCTCTTATAGATTTTCTATCTTTACTTTTATAGTTGCTATTAGTAAATCTATATAGGTTAAGCTTACTTCTATAATATTAAATTCCTAAATCTTTAGTATAGGAAAGATATATAAATATATAAGAGACGGCGTCTATATAAGTCTAATTTAGATTAGATATATAGTGAGAGACGTAGCCTATTATAAAAGCTATATCTAGTCTTATAATATTACCTAGATAGTTAGTTTTACTTACTTTTAATTAATATTCTATAT
This sequence comes from Periconia sp. R9002, assembly GCA_023627715.1. NCBI lineage: Eukaryota > Fungi > Ascomycota > Dothideomycetes > Pleosporales > Periconiaceae > Periconia > Periconia sp. R9002. The sequence continues at coordinate 199,431 of JAMAHW010000080.1, forward strand.
AAAAGTCTAGATAATACTTTTTTTTATATTTTTAAAGTAGCTTTTAAGGGTTTCCTAGAGTAGTAGAAAGCGTAATATTTTATATCCTATATTTATTTAGTAGTTATTAAATATATTAGCTTTAGTTTAGGGTTATACCTTTATTAGTCTATTAAACGCTTACTCTAAGGTACTATAATAAGAGTTCTAAATCTATTATATTAAATTTAGTTACTAATTATTTTTTAAACTAATTAATAGCGTTCTTATCTAGTCCTATAAGTAATATATTATCTACCTAGACTCTAAGATATAACTATAGTCTATTATATATAAATATATATAGGTCGCTTACTAAAACCCTTTATCTATATATTTAAAAAGCCTCTTTTAGTTTGTTATACTAAGCTTAAGAGGCTTATTTAAGTCTATATAAAGCTCTAAAGAAATAGAGTACCTATTTTACTTTAAGCTTTATTCTTAATAGAGCTTTAAGAAATAATAGTTTAAATAAATCTCTATTTAGAAAAGCTATTTTAATATTAGACTAGTAAATAAGCTACTCTAATACTACTATAAGTGCTATAAGAATTTTATAGAAATCTAATTTAATAGTAGGCGAAAACGTCTTTTTATAGTTTATACCTTTTTTTTGTTAAAAGCTATAAATAATAAGTTAAACTTTAAATTACTTAATAGTTCTATTACTAGCTTACTTTAGTTTAAATACCTATTTAGCTATTAGGGCTTTTCGCCTACTTAGTAAGTTTATAACTTTTTATATTCTATTTATAATAAGGCTTTAAATTTTAAGTATTATTACTAGAATCTAAAGTAGTATATACTTACTATTTATTACTTCTATAAAACTAGATAGCTCTATAGCGTTAGATACTTAATTTATATTATATACTTTACCTTCTACTATAGCTTTTTTATATAGTTTTCTAAGTTCTATAAAGACCTCTTCTACTATACTTTTAGGAAAACTAGTGTCTCTATTTTATAATAGTAGTATAATATCTTTATACTTTAAAAGGAATGTAATATCTAGATTACTTAGACCTTTTTTCTTAATTTTTTTACTAAATACTTAAATATTATTATTAATAGTTTTCTTCTTCTTTATAATTATATTGGTGTTGCTATTTTTTAATAAATTAGATTCTAATATATTTTGTGTTTTAGCTTTTAGCTTAGTGTTCTATATTAGAAGCTTAGTCTTCTTAAGTCTACGCATTCTAGACTAATAATTATAGATTAGTAGGTTTTATACCTTAGCTTTTTTACTTAAGCTATTATTATGTATCTAGATAGTATATAAATAATCTAAGTCTATTTCTATACTAATAAGAAAAGTATTATTTTAAAGATATAGTTTAAGGTAAAGGTTTAGATTATAGTTTTATTTTTATATCTATAAGATTACTTTAGCTTAATCCCTTCTAAAGTTATTATTATTATTAAGCTTAGTGCTTAGTTATACCTCTTTTATTAGGGTATAGTATCTTTCTAACTATTAAATTTGTCTTAATTCTTAGATAGTTAGACTAAGTATAGTTATATCTAGATATAGATTATAGTTATAGCTTAGGATAATAGTATAAAACGTATATTCTAGATTTAAGCTAGAGGTTAGAATAAGTTTATAACTATTTAAAAAAGTCTTTATAAATAAGTGTTTAGAGAAACTTAATACATTTCTTATTATAGTTTTTAGAGCGCTGTACTACTATCTATCTCGTAGTATAAGTATACTATTTCTATTCTAGTTTAGTATTATCTACTTACTTATGTTATATATTTTAATGTATCTATTTTTATATATATAGGTATATAAAACGTTAGCTTTTAAACTATCTATAGCTTTAATATACTAATAATATAGTTTACCTTAGTTATATACTTTCTTTTTATTTTTATATTCTAAATATTTATTATTACTTTTATCTTAAAATAGATAGCGTAATATTAAGTCTTATACTACGTATTTTTATATAACGAGTCTATATTTATCTTTATAGGTATATAATATATTACGTTCTTTATAATTACTATATAGTTTTTCCCTATTATATGTTCTATTAACGTAAGCCTTATATTTAGAAGATGTATATTTTTATTTTTCCTTAGGCTTTAAATCTTAAATCTTAGAAGCTTTCTAGATATTATATAGAGATAGTACAAATTTCTTTCTATTTTTTATAGTAAATTCGTTAATTATAATATATTCTTTATACTTACCTATCTTATATTTAGTTCCTTTAATGTTGTAGGAGTAATTACGACTAATTTTTATATATCTAGAACATTTTTAATTACCTTCCTATTTATAGTATTTAATTCCCCCTCTTTAATAATTTTTATATTTAATAATTAGGTTATTATTAGTAATAGCAAGAAACCTTTTATTCTAAAGAACTAGTTATTAGGTACATTTTAATTAGGGGATATACTATCTCTTATCCTTAAAATACCTTTTACATTTTCTAGAGGTATATAATTTGTATTCCTAATACTTTTTAAAGTAATAATTATACTTACTAGGATTCTATTTATATTTAAATTTTTTTTTTATAATAATAGTACTATTAGAATTAGAGTTAGATTTAGAATCTTTTTTAGTATTTGTATTTCTTTAGGTAAAATTAGCCTATAGTTAAAAGAAATATAATATAATAGGTTTCTATTTAGTATCTTCTTTAGAGTCTATTTAATATTTAGTCTAAGAATTATTATTATTACTTAATTTATAAGATTAGGGATTTTAGTAATAGATTTATAGTAGGGATAGTATTTAAAAAGATTCTAGTAATAAAAAAAAATTACTATTATATAAGTTTTCTAGTTATCTTTAAATAATTAATTCTAAATTAGCTTCTATTATTTAATTAAGAGCTTAGTGCGCTTTTTAGCTTATAGTTAATTAGTGCGCTTTCTAACTTAGAGTTAATTAGTATATTTCTCTATTCTAATTATTAGTTATATTATTTTTATTATTTTTAGACTTATTTAGGTCTAGTATATTATTATAGTTATCTATAGTAGGTTATAGTGTCTAAGTTAAGTAAGATAGTTTATCCTATAAGTTATTTAGTCTTATACTATTTAGTACCCTAGTATTTCTTATATTAAATACCCTATACTTATCTAAAAAAAATATCTTACTAATAGATTTACTTTTATATTCTACTTAGTATCTTTACTATCTACGTTTAGTATATAGCTTAAGTCTTTATTTTTCTAGTAGGAGTAAAATATAAGCTTAGCTTCCTTAGACTTTTTTAATAATAAAATCTAGCTTTTTATTATATTTTATTATAGCTATACCTTATAGAATTACTTTTAGTACTTATAGTAAGTATAATTTTAATAATAACTATAAATAGCACTATAAGGATAAAGACTAGGATTTTAGACCTAAGGTAAACTATAATATAGATATATAACTAAAAGTTATATAATAGCTCTATAACTCTATAGATACTAAAATAAATAGAGATATAAAAACGTCTCTATAAGATCTATATCCCTATAGTTAATAAAGACTATAGAGCTATAGAGCTTAGAAATTTTATTAGTATATAGTAAGTACGTATTATACTCTTTAAATAGTCTTTATTATTAATTTAATTTTTTAACTAAAGAGCTACTCTACTTTTAATATCTACTATTTAGAATTTATTATATTATACTTATTAATAGTTATACACTCTACTATTATCCTATAATATTATACTTCTATTTACTTTTTTTACGTACTACTTAGTATCCTACTTTAAGGCCTAAGTAGGACTCTAATAGTTTAATAATTAAGTATTAGAAAAGTAAAATATAAGTAGCGTATAGTTTAAGCTAAATAATAGTACCTAAATAATAATCTAAAAGAGTAGTAGCTCTATTAGTACGTTTATTAGATAATATAGATTATTAATAAATAAAAAAAGCTATCTAGGCCTTAATAGTATAAAATAAGGTCCTAAAAAATAGCTTTAAATAAAATAAAGTATAACTTAAAGTAGTATTAGGTAAGTAGTAAGAATAATTAATACTTATCTATTAGCTCTAGTTAAGCGCGACTAAGAAACTACTAAAACTTCTAATAATAAAAAAGTTTAATAAAACTTAAAATAAACTAAAACCTTTTTTAACTAATACTATACTATACTTAGATATATAAGTAGTACACTTTAATATAGAGGAAAAGAAAGTAGCCTACGTAGCTATATATCTTAAGAATAAAGCTATAAAATAGTTTAAACCCTACTAGATAGATTATAGAATATTTATACTAAAAATATAAAAACTAAAAATAATCTTAATTTTTAGTAATTTTAACTACTTTACCTAGAAACTTAAAAAGGTATTTAGAAATAAAAATATCTAATAATAATCTACTAAAAGACTCTAAAAACTTAAATAAGAAAAGTTAGTACTTAACTACGTATCTATATTTAAATAGTTATCTATAAATATAGAATAGAATAAGCTATCTCTAATATCCTAATTTTATAAAAAACTTAAGCTAGAAATTACTTATAAAATAATTTATATAGATAAACTAATAATACTTAACGCACTTAAGAGATAAGCTCTAAGTATAAATAATAAGCTCTAGTAATAGAAAAAAAAAAAACGTTATAGAAATACTAAAACTAGAATTATAGTAATCTAATAATCCTTAACGTAAATAAAGATAAAAAATTTAAAAAAAAAATTTAAATACTTTAATTATAAAAAAAAAAGCTACTATATAAAAAACTATAGAAGTAAAACTAAACTTAAAAGTAATAAAAAAAAAACTTTATATACTATAGTTATAAAAAAAAAAGATACTTTACTTAAAACTACTATAGTAAGAAAGCTAAAAAGAGCTAAGCTAAAAATATAAATAAAACTCTAAAAAGATCTAAAAATAAAAGATTTAAAAAAAAAATTATAGCTAATAGTAAATATACTAAACTATACTAGACTTTTTATTATAAAGATAACTACCTAATTTATATTAAAGCTAAGTAAAAAAATAGCTAGTTCCTAAATAAAAAATATAAAAAAATAGTAGTAAGTAAAGATAGAACCTATAACTAAGTAGAATCTAGTAGGAAAATTAGTAAAAAGTTAGAGGATACTACTAAATATCCTATACTAATACCCTCTATAATAGTAAAAATAGAAAAATTAGAATCCTTAAAAAAAAAGAGTTCTAATAATAGCTAATAGTATAAACCTAAATAATACTATTTAGGGGTAGTCTATATAGAAATTATAAAAAAAAGTAACCTAAAGAGCTAAAATAACTCTAGAGATTAGAGGTTTATTAAAAAAGCTAAACTAAAAATAACTCTTAAAAAAGCTTATAAAGAATAGAAAATATAATATCTATATAATACTAGATTTATATTATTTTAGAACTAGTTAGAGAATAAATACGTTATAAAA